>CAUYSK010045488.1:0-18695 GCA_963575035.1 Avahi laniger | reverse complement strand
ATTCTTTCATTCACTTACTCAGTCACACAGTCATTCAGGAATAATTGAGTATCTACTGTAAGACAAAAATTGATAGTAGAAAAATGTACTTTGTTTTATGTGAAACAAAACCTATTTTAAAATTTAAAAAAAGTGTATTTTTTTTTATTCTAACTAATGTCATTTGCTTTTATAATCATGCTTGTTTTAGTTGTTAGTTAAACATAGTTAACCAAAGAAAAACCGGGGCAGGAGTAACTCTATAACAGGCTGAACTTCCTAGAGTAGGCCTAAGTTTTGGTTCCCACCCCCCCTCCAAAGCAAAACAAAGCCGGAGCCGGCACAAAAATTAAAAATCCCAGGGCTTGGGGCCACCCAATCAGGAGCCAAAACAATCTTCAACCCTCAAAAAAACCAATGGACTAAGGGGGGGAGGGGAGATAGTGTGCCTAGCGTGTCGTATAAAACTTGCGTGTCGTGCGCCACCAGTGCGTCGTGTACAAAAAAGATATAAAAGCTTTACCTTGGCTCCAGCGGGGGGTCCTGGTCCATAGGGAGGCCACTGCGTTGGTGCTCCAGGACTTGGACCCTGGCTCAAGCTAGCAAATAAACTCCTTTGCCATTTGCATCCTCAGTGACTCTGCCTTTCTGTTCCTGGGGCCGAGGGGCACTGGATCTAACACTACCATGTGCCTAGTTTAAGACTTTATCACCTGATGCATCTGTTTCTTTACCAGAAGGAGAACCTCCGTAGCAAGTGCTGTAAAGACAGCAGTTCGTATTTCACACAGTCGCTGCTCTCGGAAAACTCTTGGAGAGTCAGGTAAGTGTTCTTTGAGAAAGATAAATTTGAGACCTGAAAGGAATTGGTTGGTCAAAAAAGCAAGGAGGTGAGATAATTTTTGAGTTGAGGATGGCAAAAATGAAGTGTATTCTGTGTAGAGGAAAACGATGGGTGCAACAGACCTGAGGAGAAACATGTCCCAAGTCAGGATCCAGTGACAGAAAGAGGCGCCATAAGGCTGGAATGAAGAGAGAGCATTAGCAGGAGGCTCAGTGAAGCAGATGCCAAACAATATAGGGCATTGTGGGACCTGGAGAACGTTTCGGATTAGAGAAAAATCTCTATGGATCGTAAGGAAATATTCAAATATTATACAAGCAGCATATATATACCTATATATATTGAAGTGAGTACTACAATAATCTCTTTCAGTCTTTTTATTCTGTGTTTTTTCTAAATCTGTGTTTATAATAAGGTAGTTACGAGCTACATGTGATTACTGAGCTCTCCTAATCCGGCAAGTCTGAATAGAGATGTGCTATAAAAATAAATAAACAAAAGATTATGTAAAATATCTTATTAATAATTTTATATTGAATGTATGTTGAAATTACAGTATTTTGGATATGTTGGGTTAAATATGTGTTGCATTATGAAAATTAATTTCATCTGTCTCTTTCTACATTTTTAATGCAGCTACTAGAAAATTTAAAATTATGTATGTGGGTCCCAATATATATTTGGTGGACAATGCTGTTCTGTATCATTTGCTTCCTGGGCAACCATAGAATGCTAAAGATTCATCTGGCGTGAAGATTTTGATAACCAAAATGGGAAATTTTCTTCCTATTAAATCTGAACCAGAAGGGGACATTTAGCCCTGAGTGGATTTCAACCAGAATCCCAGGCAGAAAGCCATCTAACTTGATTATGAGCTATATAGACTTCAGGAGAGCAGTTTAGAAGATTATGTGGGAGTTAAAATATATGCACATATTCCATTATATATTAACAAGATATGTGCTCAGAGAAGACTCCCACACACCACTTAGAAAACTGGCTTAAATTTTTCTACCAGTAAAGTAACTTTGAATAAAGGAAGAAAAAAATCAGCAGTAGTACAGTGACTGCCACATACTGTAGTTAAATGGCAAGGATTGTTTTGCAGAAAATGAATTTTTCATGAGTGTTCTTTATAACATGTCTTGCCAGGATTTTTTTCTTTGATGAGGCCAGCTAAAGAAACCCGTTACTTCTTATCGAATTTTGAAGATTGGCCTTTTTCATATTTGAGACAATCTGATGAACATTTATTACATTTGTTTTGTGCCAACCTAACTGAACAAACTTCATTTCTGGCCTTCAAGTCCTCATAGTCCAACAGAAGAGACTGGTGCACAAAGAAATAAAATAGTGTGAAAAGTTAAAGACTCAAATTACATCCAAAGTACAAATGTAACATGATTCTTTCTGAGAGGAAGCATACAAGTTTTATTACCTATATTATCTATATTTATTCTTAAAAAACTGATGACTACATATAGTCCAGAAAACCTTTACCTACATTTAAAAACTGTCTCTCATGGCCTAAATATGGGAACTGACCCTTAATATGAATAAAATATTTTCTTTGGAGGATGTGTCAAAATGAGACATTTTATATTTCATAATTATTATGTAGGTATCAGAAAAGTAATTTTATTCCAATCTCGTTGACTCTTCTGTTAATGAATTTTTCAGACTTCCTAGTCAGTATGGCTCTGACATGATCACATGAAAAGTGCATTTATTTACAGAGGAAATGTTCCATGAATAGCAGTCACTGTGGACCTTCCTCTCAGTGCCCCACTTACTCTAAGAGATGCTGTAGATTTTGCCGGGGAAGAAGAATGCCAGGTATTTTGTCGCTAGGCATTTTCTACAGGTGGCCAGCTTTTATATTTCTCTTGAAGCACTAAGCTGTAACTAAAGCTTGTAGATGGTCCTGGAGCAATCCTTAAAATTGTTCAATTAAGGCCCATTTTTTTTTTGTACCAAATTTCTAAACCCGAATTAATGTAGTAAACAGAAAGGCTAAATTATCTATTTACATCTTCTATCCTTTTTAAAATAAAATATTATTTCAAAAATTTTATTTTGAAAGTCATACAATATCACATTTTATATTCAGGTGGCAACTGGTTTGGGAATATTTTACTTTTCTCCAAATTGCACAGGATTAGTAGAGTATTGGAATGTTTATTTTTCTTAGATTTTATATTTTCATTTGGTAAGTGGACATTGAGAGAAAACAGGGGAGACTTTCGCTCAGAAAACTGACTGGATAGGATAATTAAGATATAAATAAACATCATTGAATTTTTGGAGTTTTGAAGAATATCAGGAGTCTGGTCTGGGTAAGTTGGAGTAAATTTCATCCACGCTGTCTTCTCCACTGAATAAAACCTGGACGGAGTGAAATAGAGCAGCTCTTCAAGGCCTCTGAAAAGTAGCAGGCAAATTAGGGAAGAAGCCCAGAATTCAAATACCAATGAATCAGTGCTGACTTTACTGTTAGTTTCTTCTAAAATCCCAACAAACACATCAGTGGGCACAAAGGAGTTGACAGAGAGAACTCAGGAGGAGTCCTCGAGTTCTGGCTTAAGGAGCAAGAAAAGGAACTCAAAATATTCAGAGAGTGTAGAAATATGATTTTTAAAAAATCAATAGATAATATTTTACATATTCATTGGGTACCTGTGAGTATTTATTACATGTGTAGAATATGTAACAATCTGGTTGGGATATCTGGGGTACCCATCACCTTGAGTAGTTATCATTTCTGTGTGTTGGGAACATTTCAAGTCCTCTTCTAGCTACTTTGACATGTACAATACATTGTTGCTGACTGTAGTCACCCTACTCTGGTATTGAACATTAGAACTTGTGTCTTCTATATAACTGCACTTTCATACCCATTAGCCAATTTCTCTTCATTCCCTGCCTACCGTTTCCAGTCTCCGGTATCTATCATTCTATTTTTTACCTCCATGAAATCAACATTTTCAGCTTCCACATATAAGTAAGAACATGCGATATTTGTCTTTTTATGCCTAGTTTATTTCACTTAACATAATGACCTCCGGTTCCATCCATGTTGCTACAAATGACAAGATTTCATTCTTATGACCAAATAGTATTCTAGTGTGTGTGTGTGTGTGTGTGTGTGTATGGATGTGTATAAATATATATTTTTTTGACATTTTCTTTATCCATTCATCTGTTGAGTCAGTATCTTGGCTATTCTGAATAATGCTGTAATAAACATGTAAGTGCAAGTAGCCCTTGGAAATCTCCTGTTTTATTCGTCTTTGTTTTTTCCATTCTCCCATGGCCCAGTTCCTAAACAATTCTGTGGAGCCAAAATTCTGAGCAGGGGAACTTTCTACCACAGTAGTCCCTCCTCCTCTGTGGGGGATACATTCCAAGACCCCCAATGGATGCCTGAAATCATGGTTAGTACTAAACTCTATATATGCTATGTTTTTCTGTACATACCTATGATAAAGTTCAATTTATAAATTAGGCACAGTAAGAGATTAACAACAGTAACTAATAATAAAATAAAACCATTATAACAATATACTGTAATAAAAGTTATGTGAATGTGGTTTCTCCCTCCCTCTCTCTCTTTCTCAAAGTATCTTATTATGCTATACTCATTTATTTTCCAGGTGTAGTTGACTGAAGGTAAGTGACCTGCTGAGAGCAAAGCTGCAGATAAGGGGGACTGCTGTATCTGCAGCAGAGAAGTTGCACTTCCAAGAGAGTGGGGCCGACCACTGTTGTTATTCATCTTTATTGTCCTTCCATTGTTTAGCCCAGTATCCATTTTAGAATGGATAAGGCATATCAGACAATCAAATTAATCCCTGCACTGCAAATTATCTCTATTTTACAATGAGGAAACAGTGATTTAGAGGGGAATTAACTTGCTCAAGATCCTACAGCAACTAGATTAAATAAGAGTTTTTCTATTAATAACTTCTTAGGTATTGCCTGCTACTACTTTATCAAACACTCTGTTCTAGCCCTCGAGGGCATTGCTGAGATAAGGAATGAGAGAGTAGAAATAGCTAGATCCCATCCCGCCAGGACTGAATTCAGAGTTCAATGGCATGGAAGTCCTGAGCCTGTGCCAAAGGAGTGTGTTCCTAGGAAATCCATTGGAAAAATCCGTAAACATATAAGGAGGTAGTCAAAGATGGCCAGAGTGGCATTAAACTCTGTAGTGATCATACCTTATGGTTTAGTCTGCACTGAATAAAACCTGAGCAGAGTGAAATGGAGCAGTTCTTTGAGGACTCTGAAAAGTAGCTGGCAAATCAGAGAAGAAACCGAGATTTCAGATACCTATGAGTTGGTGATGATTTTACTATTTTTTTCCTCTAATACACCTAACTAACATAGCAGTGGCACAAAGGAGTTGACAGCTCATGAGAAGCTCTCTAGTTAGGCTCAGGGTTCTCCAAAGAACACTATATAGGTATGCACACGCACGCGCATATATATATATATATATATATACACACACACACACATACACACATACACACATATATGTCTGTGTGTGTGTATAACATATATATGAAAGAGAGATTTATTATGAGGAATTGGCTCATACAATTGTGGAGGCTGAGAAATCTCAAGATCTGCCATCTGCAAGCTGGAGACCCAGGAAAGCAGGCGATGTAATTCTAAGCCAAGTACAAATGCCTGAGAACCAGGAGAGAATATGGTGTTAATCCAAGTCAAGGGAGAAGACCAGTGTCCCAGCTCAAAGAGGCAAGCAGGAAGCAAAAAGAGACAAATTTGTCCTTCCTCCACCTTATTTTTCTATTCAGACCCCAGTGAATTGGATCATGGCCCTGCATGGGGGAAGGCAATCTACTTTACTGAGTCCACTGGTTCAAATGCTAGTATCATCAGGAAACACCCTCAGACATACCCAGAAAAAATGTTTACTATGAGTATCCTGTGGGACAGTCAAGTTGGCGCATAAAATTTGCCATCACACTGGATATGACCCAATTTCTAGTCTGCTTTTTTGGGGAAGAAAGGGCCAAGTTTCCCAAGGCTTTACCAGAGAAGTGTTGTTTGCATTCTGACAAAGGCAGAGAAGTGAGCCCGTTCCCAGGTATATTCTTTTGGTGTACACTGCTCACTCCTTGCATTCAGCAGGTTCTAAGCACTGAAACTCAGGACAACCTGCACTAAATTTCTAACTTTCCCTCTCTGATTGTTGGGGCAAGTCAAGGGATTTTATGAGACAAGCCGGGTTTCTGCTGGGAAAAATAATGGCAAGGACTGGAGAAATATAGGATATATGGGCTTAAATGGTAAAACGCAGAAACAAATACTACTTAATTTCCTGGTTTTCTAGAACAGACACAGATTTCTCTTTTCTTGCTTGTGATAGGGTCAGTCAGTGTACATGTAACAGAGGAAGAGTCATATGTTGCCTCCTGGTTTCTAGAGTGTATTGCTGGACAGAGAAGAAAATATCAGGCTTGACAATTTTGGTTGTAGGGAACAGTGTGCTCTGAATAAAAGTGTGGAGAAAGCTACTGTAACTTAATTCTGTCCTAAGAATGGGTGGTCTCATGCAGGAGAATAACTCAGACCGCTATAGGCTAAGAGACATCTCAGAGCCAAGTTGCACTGTCAGGAGAAGGTGAACTCATATCCAAGTAACAGAAGTTAGTTTTAACATGGTCACACAAAGTGACACTGTGTATCAAGACAGAAGAAGCAAGAAATAAAGCTATTTTTTATAAATGTCTAGATTCTTCATGAATGCTCTTAATGATTTGAGAGGCTACTATTTCAAGACAGCAGCTACACTTTTTAACATAATTTGGATCCAAATATTTTCTTCGTAATGTAAGCACTCACATAATGGGGGTGCTTAAACAAATCTCTCTCTGGACCCAGAAAGAAGAAATTGTTCTCAAATCAACTATGAATATTCAGGCAACAGCTCAATGTAAGGCCAAGTTTCACATCAAGAAATCTTTAGATATACCACTATACCACTTCTAGGAGATTAGGCATGATGCCAGAATATGGCAGTGACATTGCAAAGGCTTAGCACCTAAAACCACATGCTATTCAAATTGTCTAAGCCTTGTCAGAAACAGGCTTCTACTCATAACTTTCATGGACATTTACAACTGAAGCAGTTTCTCTGGGAAGTCGGCTTTATCCAGCCTTGAAGAGGCCTTAATAAATATTAGCTATGGTTTCTTATGAGTTCCTTTAGTAGAATGATTGTCAATCCCTGCAGATTAGAATAACCTGCCTTTACTCCAAATCAATTACATTTGGATTTCTAGGGGTGGAGCCTGAGTCTCAGTATATTTTTTTAGAGGTTCTTAGGTGATTCTAATATGCAATCAAGGTTAAGAGCCACTGAATATGTCCTAAGCCAAATAGTAATTAAATCTACTTTGTAACTATATGTCATAACAATACTAAAGCTGAAATATTCAATTGTTTTTTGTTTCTGTAAAAAAATGAAGTCATCTCATGAAAATGAAATATTCTTATTCATTCCTATTGATGATATGCTTCCTGCAGTCCTCCACCTGGAAGAGGGATACCTACACTGGACCAGAAAGAGGCCGCCATTGTAGAGGCAATGATGTGGTGATGGTTCCGAATGGGGGAGGCAGTGAGGAAGTGGGGAGAGTTAGCTCCTACAAGTCCCACTTTTAGAGCCAAGTTACAGATAACTACATACTCTGCATCAAAGAAATGGATAGCCACCTGCAAGTCCACAGCCAATTATGTTAGCTGTATTCTAACAACTCACAGTCATTTGTTTTGAGCCAGGTCAGACATAGCTCTAGCATTTAAGATGAAGAGTGAGTTAATCAAGCAGGTCCATGTCACCCTTGTCCATAATTCCATGATTAGTTCACGTGTGGGCTGAGATGTGTCACTATCTGCAAATACTGGACTCAAGGATGCCCACTATTAGGGGTTTTATGGTGGCCATTCTCTGCATTAACTAGATATGTTGAGCTAATAGAATCTATACCAGATCAGTCTAGGGTGATCTGGCCATGATTTATTGGTATGCAATTTAGAAAATGTTGCTGTTTTAGTCCATAATTTTGAAAGAAAAAATCCATCTCCTCATACATCCATTATGCTTCTCATTGTTTTCCTACAGGGACACTCAGATAGCGTATAGTTTATAAACAGCTTACTTTCCTCATTATACAGGAGATCAGATTGTCAGAGAAAAAGTATCCCAGAGAGCAATAAAATTATTAAAATCATTGCCCAGTGGTGTTATTGTCAGTGAAGTCAGTACTTTTAGCAGCAATGATGTATTCAATGGAAGAGTCTGTGGTTATGCCCAATACAAACCTAAAAGGTAGTTTACATTTTGTGGTAGGAGTTTCTAATTCCTTATGTATTATCAATAATTCTTTCTTCCTTACTAATGAAACCCCACTTCTGGCCAATGCTATGTCTCATTTCCCAGAAACTGAGGGTTTTTGGGAAAGATGCTTCCTTGGTACAGATACCACATTTTTCTATATCCCTGTGTCCTAAATGTGCACATGATATCTAGAACTGGAGCAGCCATTTTGGAACTGTGAATAAAAGGTATTTTGAAGGAAAGTACTTAGAATTGCAGAGACTTTGGTCTTGATCTTTTTGAATGGTCCAAATAACATCTACAACATCTGTATTCAGACTTGTCATTGCGTTAAAAATGGATAGGCTGATGTATGATTCCTTTTGAAAGATTTCCTCTTACTGTGTTCTCCTTGTGTATGTCTGTGTATGTCTCTCTGAGCCAAGGACATATTTTTAAAAACAGAAAATTGCAATGGCTTACGCAGGGCTAATATATGAGTATAGCACAGTAGTTAAGATATGTTGTCTTTTAGATAAGCTCGTTAAAAAGGGTTAGAGGCCAGGCGCGGTGGCTCAAGCCTGTAATCCTAGCACTCTCGGAGGCTGAGGCAAGAGGATTGCTTGAGGTCAGGAGTTTGAGACCAGCCTGAGCAAGAGTGAGACCCCCATCTCTACTAAAAATAGAAAAATTAGCCAGGTGTCATGGTGCATCTGCCAGCTACTTGGGAGGCTGAGGCAGGAAGATCGCTTGAGCCCAGAAGTTTGAGGTTGCTGTGAGCTAGGCTGACGCCACGGCACTCTAGCCCAGGTGACAGAGCAAGACTCTGTCTCAAAAAAAAAAAAAAAAAAGAAAAGAAAAAAAGGGCTAGAAAAATATGAGCATATACTATATTTTAAACTCTAAGAAAAATAATTGTTTGTGAAACCTTGTGCACAGAAGATGCATAGTACTTTCAGATAAAGTACATTAGCTGCTTGGAAAAAACAAAGCTGAAGTCAGTGGAAAATTGGAGAAATTTTTGGAAGAATGTAACTCAAAGATTTGATGCCAATGTAAATATTAAACCAATATTGTCCACAAGTGGAACATGCTACATTGCATTGTTAATATATTTACTATCAACCAACATGTTCAAAATATATGCTATAATCTCTAGAGGAAATTCAAGAGAGACATGTGTAGGACCTAGAATGACTGCTTGGAGCAACATTTTGAGAAGCATTTTGTAATGGCCAAATCCCAGTTGTGCTTTACGGATATTAAAAAAAATAGATATGGTATGAACCCCTGATCTAGAGTAGCCTAGCTTCATTTTCTAGCCTCTTCTGTAATGGTTATCTATAAGCACTGGACATATCAGATATATTGAGTTATTGTCAAATGCACCACTTTTCTTTAAAATTGAAACTGTTTATCTCTGCCTCAGTGATCTGCACAGTGCCTTCTGCATAGCAGGCACTTAATAATACTTGGGGATTGAATTTTCAATGCCTTCGTTTGCTCCCATGGTTTATGGCAGTAGCTTTAATTCATCAATATTTGCATTTCTCTGCTAGATTTTGGAATATTTAATGAGCTATGATCAGAAATACATTTATTAACAAGTAATGGAGATTTGCTACCTTTTGTTATTCATTTCCATTTCCTCTTGATAAAAGGTCTCTGTGTTTCATTTAAATATTCACCCCTCATCCATGCAGACCTATCTTTGGGGAAATGCATCCAATCTCTAGGTCTTGAAAAAGGCTCTGGTTAACTCAAACTAGTCAACACATACTCAAATTTATGGCCACAGTGGTTCATTAAAGTATGGAAACATGACCCAAATCAGGCCAATGAGATGTGAGGACATATTTTCTGGGGGATTGTGAGAGAATAGATGATATAAATGTGCAAATTCTTCAATTTCTAAAGAATTCCTGACTCCAAGAGTGATGCTATTATAAATGGAGATGGGCAGAGCTGAGAGACCTGCAGACAAATTAAGCCTCGATGGTGATGCTGTGAACATGACCCAGGGGTGGAGATTCTGTAGTCTTGGGGCTCCATGTGGCCCCCCAGATGCCCAGGTGAGGTCCCTCGGAGGCCGAACTCAAGAATCCAGAAGGCCACATGTGGTCTAAGTGCCAGGTTGCTTTGGGATTCTATGTGAGCAACCAGAAACATCCTAGCAGATACAGAGACTCAAATAAATCCAAAGAATGCATTGAAAAAACTTTGAATAACTTTTCATTTTTATTAATCTCAACTCCATTTTATCCTACCTTCTTTTCTGAACATATTTTACTTGCTACATTCATAAGTATTTCCCAAGTAAGTTGTGTTTTGCGAGTACCCATATATCTTATTCAAGTAATTTCCTCTAATTGAGGGGCCCTTTGCCATCTCTCTTTTGTTACTCAGCAAATACCTATTTTTTTTTTTTCAATCTCTGTCTTACCTCTAAGCTTCATTGTACTATATAAAATCTTAGCAAAGCACATGTCATGGCGCACACATACTTTTGAGTATTACAGAATTTATTTACGTCTGCCTTTCCTGGACTTTTTCTAGACTGTAATTTTGTTTATGATCCCTAAACTCAATTGAGTCTCTAGTTGGTAAATTATGAATAAAAGAATAAATGAATGTGCTCTAATTCTTTTTTTCTATGTGCTCTAATTCTTAACCATTGAAAAGTAAAATGTCAGGTTACTGCAAGTAGCTTTGTAATTAGAAAGTAACATTTACTTTTGACTTCAATAAACTTTGACTTGTTTCCCATCCATAAATCTTTTATCTTTTTTTTTTTACAACACACAGTACTATTTCAGCAACATACTATAGGCTAAAGACATTTTTGAAATGGGTACACTTCTCAAAGAAGTTTAATGTTTTAATAAAAAAGCGGCAGCATTTTGTCTACATGTGTGAGCATCTCAAGATTTTAATTACTTTTTTCTTCAGGTAGGTTGTGATGTATAAACATTTTACAAATCAGATCTCAAAAAACAAGGATTTGAATAATCTGTGCTTTAATGCAAAAATGAAAACAATAATTTGTTTAGTTTCTCATACAACATGTTTATTAAACATTTCGGTGTCAGTAATTTCTTGATTGTAACATTTAACCTTGTAACAGAGCTAATACAAATTCTATTCATGGGACTATATTTTGGGGTTTTTGAACAAAGTCGAGTAAAATGCATGTCACTGTCTTTAAATTGTGCTTGGAGCAAAGACCAAAGAAACATTAGCTCATTCTTTCCAACTAATAAAACATTTAATTATGCAATTTTTATTATGACATTTTAATGCTATTATAATGTTAAATATTTATATTTTTGCTTCTGTTTGTTACTAAAGCTCACTATATCATCTCTGAACATTACCAATTTTCACTTAATTTAGATTTAAATATTGAATTTTTAATTTGGGCTCCAGGAAAAATCCTGAAAAATAAAATCAGCATTTAGCATCCTTTTTCTGTCCCTCAACCATAAATTTTCAATCTGATATGATTTAGAATGAAATCTATATTGGGAAGTATAGATTTTTAAGATTACATTTTAGAAATAAAAAAAATTTTTCTGCATCAAAGTGGGAATTAAAAATCACCGAACTTCTGAAGGAGCATGTGCTTTGATTATTGTTTCCATGTGTTTCTTTTTTTATTAGAAAGTGGCAACTTGTACTATCATTAGAAATATACATTTATATATAAAGTTTTGCATTCAATCTCTTTATTTTTGATTACCTATGATTAAAGACCACAAATCAAATAAAAACTCGATATAATATATCCTTATTTCTGAAGCATATGTATATGTACACATATATATTTGTAGAACAATCCACTGTTTTAAATGTAATTCTGACTTAAAAAATGTTATTTACAATTTCATGACAGAGAAATAACCTCAGCCTTTTATGGTATTAAAATGAGCAGGGAATTTTTATGTTTGATTGTATCTCACCTTGTGCAGATGAAATTAAGCTTCATGGAAAACCTTCTCAAGAGCAAGGCCTTGTAGACTAAGCCATGAGAGTGAAATACATTTGCTATTTCTGGGTCTATGTCTAAAAAATTACTGTTGATGTAATCATACTTCTTCACCAAGAAATCAGTGGTCTCAGATTAGGACTTTCACACTTTTCAATACACAACAATTAAGTATTTCTTCATCCTTTACTCTTAATACTCTCATCTCTGCTGGTGGTACCACAGGACCGCCAATCCAGATAGCAGCACTTTATTTACAGTGCTGTTATTTTCTTAAACAGAGGAGTTTTTTAAAACAAGCTTTCTGACCTAGAATGAGGCCCATAAAGCATCACATTGCATTACTCTATGTCTATGAAATGTGCCAATCCATAGTGGCTCATGTGCTATGGAATTCACATGTAAAATTCAAAGTCAAAACCATTACTGTGATCAAGAACAGGATGGCTTGCTGTCTTCCAGTTTCCTGAAGCACAGAAGTCTCGGAATTACCAAATGGAAATTCAGCACCACTTGTTTCTATACTTCAAACTTCTAGATTAGAAATCAAGTAAGGTATATTGAGCATAAACCTATTTTGTGAGATTCACAAAGCTTTGTTTTCATCGTTAAGCTCATTGATTTTGAAACATTACAATAAGAACTTTTAGAATAGACAAGTCTTAAAATTTATATCTGTATAGCCAATTATAGAGCTTTATTAAAGCCATATTTTTCCACGGAAAATCTCAATGAATTTTTTTTAAAAAAGCTTATTTCACTAAAATGAGAATAAGGAAAGTATGAGTTGAAGACCCAGAAATTAGAATGATGAAAATCAAAGTAAAGAATTATTATACTGGAAATAAACCTGAAAAGTAAAATATTTAAACTGGCTTATATTTTAGAAGGAAATTGGATAATTATGTTTCTATTTGTTAATTTTTTTTTTAAACCTAGAGAATGAATACTGACTTTTTTAATTAAAGGTTTTATGTACTTTAAAAGTAAGCAGCAGTTAAGCAAACATTCACCCTGTGCTCTAAACCACAATTTTTGTCAGGTATATGTGTAAAAGAAAGGAGGTTTCTAATTCAGTCTCTGAAATAAATTGTAAATAAGACAAAGCTAATTTCCAAAACATTTTACTGCAATGAACATTTGTTTGACATGATATGGAGAAAAACAATATACAAATTGGGTGGTTAGAATTCTGCCTCTTAACTGCTATCAGGAAGGAGACAAATGTGAGTCTAGATGACAAATGATGAACAGCCACTAAGAATAGAGGGAGAAGTTTTGTTAAAGATCCATATCTCTATCATATTTTTTCATAATTTACTGGATTAAATATATTTTGTCATGAAACTACTACTGTAATTGATGATCGTGAATTCCATCATGTTAGCTATGAAACCATCAATCGTGTTACTGATGACTGTGTGTGTGTGTGTGTGTGTGTCACCATAAAAGCTCAAGTCATTTCATGCTAAAAGAGCCTACGACCCATTATGTAGAAGTTCCTTTTTTATTTTTTCAAAGAAAATAAGGCTTTGTGCTTGGGATTTTTTGGTCCTGGAAGTGACAGGTGTATTTATAATCAAGCTGAATCAAGAGTGACAAGGAGAAATACAGTGAGATTTCTATTTTTTTTTAACAAGGGTATTCTTTTCCTAGAAGAGTAACATTCCTTTTTTAAAAAATGTAATGTCTTTATTTGTTACTTTCCAAATATTTTGATTAAACAAATATCTCTTGCAAATGTCTGTTCAAAATCCTTGCCCAGACGTACAATGTTTATTCTTCCCAACTGCTTAGGCAAATTCCTCCATTTCATTTTCTGCCAACCCCCTGGTAACAGAAATAGGATACTTGGTGAAGGACGCGAACCACTGTTGAGGAATAATGATTGTGTAGAGTGAGGGAAGCTACGTTGACCTTGAAATACAGCCACCAATGGCAAGGTTGGAGGTGAAGACCTAGAGTTTCTGCAAAGTGTATATATTTTAGGGAGTCATATTTGGAACAATACATGCTGGAGAGTAGAGATATAGGAGAAGTTACATGCTAAGTCTTCTCATTGATAATATCCATAAATCTGCATACATTTTTTAACATTCTGTTTTGTTTTGTTTTAATTTGGATGCCTCTACACCATTCCTGATTTGTAGGACTAACTAGATCTATTTATTCCAGTGTGATTCTATAACATTTATTTCTTCCCTAATATTTTTTCTAATACTGTGGTATTCCTAACTATGGATTTGCCTGCTCTTCCACTGAGTTCTTTTTCACTACTTTAAACTGCTTACACAATCCTGTCTGTTGAGGTGATAGCTGTTAATTCCATATTGATTCTTCATGTCCCTGGAAAATTTAATGTATTACTAGTACCCTTCTGTGTTCTACAAAAACACTTATTGTCAACTGGACTTATAAATGAGGATACAAAGCAACAAACAAACCACTGGCTTCATAAGACCGTAAGTTAGGAATTTCACAGCCATGCCCTCCCAATTTCTTGGCAGAGTTTGAAAAACGCTATATACATAAAACTCCGGTAAGGTACAAAGGCAAATACCATTTGCTTTGACCAATTTCCTAGGACTTATTTCCTTATGTAAAACCGATCTTCTTTCTTTCCTGCTGCAAGATATGGTACAAAACTTTCTAAGACATGCATCTATACTCTCACAGGTGTCCACAGAGTAAAAAATCAAACTAAAGGTAAGAGCAATTAATTTATACCTCACTGCCGGGACATGACAATGGCAAAGAATTTCCAAAAGTCACTTCAGCATTAGAACAAAAACTTTTTTTCTAAATGACTAAAAATATTAATTCCTGGAATAATAACTTCGATAAAAATATGATATTCTCCTAGGAGAATTTAAAACTCTTTTTATGAAGGAATTAAATCAACTGATGCCATTGATTCAGTATGGCATTCCTTTTGCATAAAACAATCTTAGTAACAGTGTCAAAAATAATTTTTTAAACCTTTCTTGATGTTAAATGGTTGCTGGCTGTATAGTTTATAGGCATTAAAAGAGTCTATAATTCACATATGTTCAATTTCACGGTAAAAAAAATTCTGGAAACAAAATGTAATTGTGTGTCAATGCCAGATGCCCAAAGAAAATACAAAAATACAAAAAAAAAAATACAAAACCACACATTACACCATTATCCAGAGTTTATGCTATTTAGGGTATAACATCAATTTGTAAATTCAATTCTCCAAAACCCTTTCCTTCAAGGTAATAACTTTATTTCATCTCTATCAATGTCTTCATTACAATTAGCCCTCTATTAATTGCAACAGTTTAATTTAATGTTTGTGGAGTCCTCATTTATTACTTCCTTTGCTTTTATGCATGCTAATCCTTGTGCATGTGAATTTTCTACCACATTGCAACAGGCAAGCTTTGGTTAAATTTCTTGTCCTACACAAAGGAAGATTTTGAGTGCAGAATCTTAGTCCCTAGGTCCTGCGTTGCCATTTTATTTTCCTCTCCTTGGGTGGATTTATTGGAAGGAAATGGGGAAAGGGGAGGGAAGAGAAAAGGAAGGGGTGAGACAGGGAAGAAGGGGAAGAGTTCTCAGCTATGTTGAATCTTGATTCACCACTTTGCCTCCGTTCATGGTTGGTGTTCCAGAACTTTTCCTCGAACGCCCTTGTTTTTCTCCGATTTCATGTAGTGATGGTTCTCTGTACATACACACTGGAAAGCAAAATCACAACAATTACTTATGAGAGTGGACATCAATTTGGCTTCAGCAAATGTTTCAAATTTTATTTTACAATATTCTTCACTCTCATCACTAGCTCTTCTCCCCATCGCACATAATATAATATATTAACTTGATAATATATTCAGAGGATACAATGGTTCTCTTTCTGTTCTAACAGTCATAACCTTTTAAGCCTTCTTGAACTGCAGACATGTGAGTTGTTTCTGTTCTCTTATACATAAGGCTTGAATCTTTATAGTTTCCTAACCTATATAACAGGATTTTCACCCAGAGTTACAGGAGACATTTGAGGTATAGTACTTAAAGTAGAAGTAGCTATTTTGCTTTTTGGTCCTTAGTCTACAATCTAGTTTGGGTAGGGAAAAATATTTATATACATGTTCATAATCTTTACCCTGCTACAAGAAATATGATATTGTTGTATCAAACTGAAATATTTTTTGCCAATTTTCAGGGAGTCCTATGTAAGAAATGAGAGAGGAAAGAGAAACGATAAAAAAGATAAAGCAATTTTCCCTATTGTCCCAGATCTCCTTCATCTGAGATAAAGACCCAATCCATGACTTAAGTTATTCATTAATAGGGAATGTGATTATGCAACCCTGATATTTAGTTCACATCTATATAAACAGTTTCTTTTCTCCTCTATTGTTTTGTCTGGCTCCAAATTTCAGTAACCTGTGAACCACCATGACTGCTAGATTATTGCTTAGAAAGAACAATGTTTTTCAATTCATAGTAACTTTTATAAGATATGATCTATCAGAGCATTAACTACATTAACTCAGCTTCATTACACAAATGTGACTGCACAAGAGCATATAATATATTTCACTTAAATACCAGGAGTTACCTTTATCCTTGATTTAGGAACAAACAGTTAAATATATCCACCTACTGAAACATCGCGACAATGGTTTAATAATTTGAATGTCATTTCCAACATCAAATAGCTTCCTCCCATTAGCTTTGAGTGGTTAAAAGTACCAACTTGGGATCCGTAGTGCCGAGGTCCACATCCTGACTCAGCCACTTACCAGCTTTGTCAACTTGGACTGAAAAATGGCATGTTTATGAGGATTACATGCCTTGCATATGGCAAGCACTCATAAATGTTTAAGAAAATTAAGGAGTTGATCTTTTTGTAAGAATTTTAGATAATAGATTTCAGAGAATATAGTGATATTGTTTTGGCTGAAGATATTCTAAATCCAAAACTAGATTGAGAGAGAGTTAAGAATACAAGTAAGGTTCTTTTGAGACTAGTTCAGTAAAGAGGAGATAGGTTTCTTCCCACATACTCAGTAATAGGACTTCTTAAAGGTTAATGTGCATTTGAATCACCTAGGAATACTGTTAAAGTGCAGATCATGACTCAGAAGTTCAGTAGTGGGCTTGGGATTCTGCATTTTTAATAAATTCTTAGGCGATGTTGATACTGGTGGAACCCAGACCACACTTTGAGTCGTATAAAATATATGTACGAAATGTCTGTTAAGTGCCTTATGCAAAATTGTTACCCACACATATTTTAATAAAATTTTAAAATATTTCAATCACTATATTGAATGGCTTTTCCAACAACCTCAATGGACTACATGCCTTTGGCTGAAGTAGCACAGTATACAGAGGAAACCAGCTCAGAGAGATGACTCTGTGATTTTCAAATGGCACAAATAGGTAATTCAAGTTTCTTTCTTTTTTCTCTTTCTTTTTTTTTTAACAAAAAATAGAAGATCTTTATGGACGATCCTGTTGGAATGTTGAACTTCCTCAAGTCAAATGACTCTTAACTCTATTTCTGTTATAAACAAAGTATCAACACTGTCAAAATTAAAGCATACTTTTACTGGTGCAATATATTGCCATTTACCATTTACTTTTAATTGCTTAATGCACAGGAGAATTCAAGAAGTAATGAAGTGATTCAGTTTGAAATCTAATCATATGATGTAATAAAGCAGCTTTTCCCAACTCTGTCACCTAATCAGCTGTGAAACCTATACATTTCCCCAGGCCTCACCAGGGATTGTTAAATCAGAATCTCAATAGTGGAAAAAAAATCTGTTTTTTAAAAATAAAGAATAGATTTTGACCTGCAAATTTCTTAAACTTCATCTTAGAAGGAAATGAAGAATGCTACTTTCTAATTTTCATTAAAGAATATATTTTTCTAATTTTTGTTGTTGAGTGTCTTAGAGTTGCAATTTCTTTTTTAGTTTTTTTATGCCATAGATTCTACCCAATACGTTCATTTGCACCTTTATCTTTTTTGTCGTTGTTATTTTTCATTTGCACATAAATGTGACAACACACAATGTTACCATTATAACTACTGCTGCAAATAACTTTGCCAATAATTGTTGTCAGCTATTTAAAAAGCAGTCAGTTTTAGCTGAAATTCCCAAGATTTTACTTGTTTTAAACTTTTAAGAAAATCAGAATTTTACTTTAAATTTTTCAGGAGAAATTTAAGATAACAAAATTAAAAGTGATCGTCGGATGTTAAAAGTTGTAAACAGGCTGCGCGCTTCTCCCGAGGAGGAACCGGCTACACCGGAGTGCGGCGTCCTCTGCCTGCACCCCTTCCTTGCCGGCCGGCACGTGGGCTGCACAATTTTGCCCAAGCCACGAGACTAAGTGAGCAGCAATGATGTCTTCATATGTTGCCCAGACTGGTCTCAAACTCCTGCCCTCAAGTGATCCTCCCATCTCAGTCTCCTGAGTAGCAGATAGCACTCTTTGAGAACCACATTTTGAAAACCACTCTCGTTTTTTAAGCTACCCAAGTGATTCTAATG
>CAUYSK010045487.1:0-22803 GCA_963575035.1 Avahi laniger | reverse complement strand
GCAATGTGCACCACCCAAATGATGGACATATTTGAAACTCGGACTTAGGGAGGGAAGTGGGGGCAAGGGCAACATATGTAACAGAAACATCTGTACCCCCATAATATGCTGAAATAAATTAAAAAATTTAAAAAAAAAAAGGGGGGGAAAGTTAAGTGATTAAAAACACATATTAAAATATATTTTTGATTTAAAATCGATGAGTTAAACATTCTTTTTTAAAAAAAAAAGAAATAAAGAACAACAAATGAAAACCAAAGAGGATAAAAGAAACAAAGTATACTAAAGGGAATATCAACAAAGCCAGATGACAGTTCTTTGGAAAAATGAATAATGTTGATAGTCCTCTGCTAAAATTGACTGAGAAATAAGGAACAAAGCACAAATAACCACTGTTAGTAATAACAGGGCACTAGGGATGCCACAAAGTTACAGAGATAATAACAAGATACTTATTGATTCCACAATATATTCATCAATAGTGGGATATGTGTGAAATCATTACACTGTCAAAACATCACATCATACCCTGTAAATACATATAATTATTATTTGTTGGTTATAAATAAATAAACTTTATAATTTACTATAAGATTTTATTTGAATTAGCTCCATGTATTAAATGACAAGGATTTTTAAAAAATCATGTACCAGGACATATGTACAATAGCATTTAGCATTTGTAGTTGCTAAAAACTGAAGACAGCATACATATTCATCAACAATAGAATGTGTTAATAAATAATGATACATCCAGGCAGTTAAATCTCATATAACAAGGAAAAGTAATAAACCCATGGTGCTTGCAGCAACATGGATAAATTGTAGAAATGTAATAATAAGCAATAATAAAAGCATGTCATAAGAAAACTACACAACATGACCCATTTCCATAGAAACTACTCAATTGACATCGTTAATTATGCACAGGCAGGTAGTAAATCTATTAACAAAATAAGAAAATGATCTCTGCACAATTCAGGATCATGGTTTTCTTGTGGGGGGAGGGGCAGGAGCTGGGGGTGAATAACCACCTGGCAGTATCCTGGCACCAGCAAGGTTCTTGTCCCGGGTGTGGGGTTGGGTACCTGGTGGTCCCATAACAAGCATCCCATAAACTGCGATGTTGAGATCTCCACAAATCTTACTGTTCACAGTAAACATTTATTTTAGGGAGCCTGTAGTAGATTGGAAGAAAATAGAAAACTGGGGATTAGGATGTTTGCTTTTGTGCTGCATAAAATATAATATTTCTCAATTGAGGTGACAACGAAAATTTTGAAAAGGAGGGTAACATTTTTTAGACATTTTAGGAAGATCTTTCAGAAATCTTTCAAATGGTTATTTATTAAATGTAGGGTATCACATTTACCTTTTCCTTGGGAATATATAACCACTTTCTTTTAGGTATCTATTCTTGCCCTCCTCCAATATTCAATCACCTTAAATCTATGTTAAACAGTATAAAATTATTATTTATTTATATATGAAATGTAAACTGAATATATTGATGTGTAATATATAATAGATTTTAATTTTAATAGGGTAATGGACATTGGAAGATAGAGAGAGAGAGAGAGATTCCTTTCCCTCTCTCAATCTCTGTGTGTGCTGCATACAGACACATACTGCTAAAGATATTTCAGTGGCTCCTCTCTTTCCCGTAGGTAGCAGTTGAGCACGTTGGTATGGCTTAGAGTGATCTTCATAACCTGGCACCTGGTCTGATCAGTGGAGGCTCCAGCCACACTCAGTCTGGCATTTGCAGCTTCCTGAAGTCTTCACTGTCTCTTTTATACCCGTCTGTTTCCATTCTGGCCCCCTCTTTGAAATGCTCTTTCGTCTCTTTAAACGGCATGTTATCGTTCCTTCAGAATTTCTGTTCAAAGCTGCATTTCTCTCCCAGACACCGCAAGGCTCTCGGGATGCTCTGACGACGGAGATCTCCTGCCTGCGCAGCTCTGTCTCTCACCAGTGAACAAACCCCTGGACAGGAGGGTAGCATTCTGTCCCCTGCCGTACCCTCCTGCTCCACGTGGCATCCGAGGCATGGAAGGTGTTGGATAGAGAAGTGAATGATTCGAGAGTTTAGGATTACTTTCATTTTCAAAGCAGTTTGACTGGGAAAATAATACTTGTATTAAATCCAAGACTATTAGATAAACAATAGGGTTTTTGAATATTAAATACAAAAGGATTCCGTGGGTCAATGAAACACTTCTGTAGAGCTATGTAATTGGAAGAGGGAATAAATCCAGAGATTTTGTCTATTCATTCGACAGACAGTTGCTGGGCTCCTACCCTGTGACTGGTCTACGCTGACCGCAGAGAGCAGAGCAGACGCAAAGAGGCAGAGGCGTGGGCAGCACCACCAGCACCCTGCCACACCTGGAGAGGAGACGGCTGGACAGTTATGTAGACTCTCCAAGGGGTCGGGCCCTGGACTGGGCAACCTGAAAGTATTAAACTCACCTAACAGTCAAGGCCCTCAATAATATTTATGTCACTAATTCTTACGGTAATAGAAAAACCAAGGTGGCCGTGAGGTTGAGCGATTTGTTCACCAGGGCTGCTGAGTGGCAGATCCAGGACTCAGCCAGAGGTGTTTCTGACTCTGTGTAACCTCCTCACCCAAAGGCGCATCTGCAGCAGAGACACAGAGCACAGTAGTACGTGGCCCAGAGGGGCGGGAAGGAACCCACAGGCCAACAGAGGTTCCAGAGCTGTCTCTGCACGTTGCTCACTTACTCCTAAAGCAAACTTGATTAGGAAGCTTCTCTCGCCCTTAAAAGTGATGTGAGGAAACGCCAAGGGCTTAGCAAGCTCACAAACATCAGATGGCGTCTCACAGCTCAGCAGCAAGGCCCGGACTGAGCTCGGGGCTGCGTGGCTGTGACTGCAATCCTTGCCAGTATTGCATCTGATCACAGCAATCTCCAGTCTGCCGGCAACTTCACATGAGATTTCAGTGTTTCTTTGCACATTGTTTTCCAGAGTGGCAAACAGACAAACAAAAGTTTCATTAAAAATAAAGAAGACAAAAACAAACAAAAAATCCATAAAATCTATGGAAAGATAATATATAAGATTTCTCTAATAATATCAATAATATAATTATATCGATAATGTAATTATAATGTTAGGATAATTAACATTGCTTTCATATCTAGTGTCTATTTGAGCAGTTTTGACCCTTTTATTTGTTTAATAACAACAATTTATTTTTCTTTTCTAGTTCTTTTCTGGTTTTTTTTTTTTTTTTTTTTTTTTTGAGACAGAGTCTCGCTCTCTCACCCTGGGCTAGAGTGCCGTGGCGTCAGCCCAGCTCAGAGCAACCTCAAACTCCTAGGCTCAAGCGATCCTCCCGCCTCAGCCTCCCAAGTAGCTGGGACTACAGCAGGTGGCAGGACGCCCAGCTAATTTTTCTATTTTCAGTAGAGACAGTCTCGCTCTTGCTCAGGCTGGTCTCGAAACCTGAGCTCCCACCTTGGCCCCCCAGAGCGCTATGATTAGAGGCATGAGCCACCACCTCCAGCCTGATAACAACAGTTTCTAAAACAAAATTTCACCTACCTCTGGACATGCTCCTCTTACTTAACAGGTGATATTTTTGTCTAACTTGGTGATATTTACTTCCAAATTCAGACAGACCCTTTCGTGCACTGTGGGCATAATTGTCAGTGGGAAGCGAGAGCACTCAGTTGACGCCTGGTCTAAAGAAAGCACTGGCCAGTCCTACTGAAGACGGGCAGGTATGGGAACACCTGGCTTCCATTCATGGTCTGTAAATAAGGCAAGATCAGGGCTCCCTGCCAGGTAGCAGCCATTGTCTAGACTAGATTAAACCCTAAAGAAACTAAATATGGAACCATTTTTATTTACATCCTGTGAAATAAGATGATTCCATTATCTCTCTGGACTTTAATATGGAATGGCACTTGGTCCAGATAATTCTGATGGCCAAACAGTATTGAAACCATTTATGTTTACACCATAGAACTCACCTTAGCATTTGGGGAAAAAAATGCGTTTCTTTGTATTTACTGAGATACAATAGCGGACACATTGGAACCCAGTGGCCGCCACGGAGGAACTGTGGCTTGCCGGGTAATGCAAAGTTAGGCGACAGCCAATATGCCCTCTAGGGTTCTGCTAGTGTCTGAAGTCTTCACATTGAGTCTCTTTTAGGGTTAAGTTGTTTTCACCCATCTCGTACTGAAATGATCAATGAACCTGGGATGGGAGATAAGACAAAAGGCACTATGGATGGTTTTTCTGAGGTCAGCCATTGCCACACGGTTAAAAGGACTCGGGAAATTAATAAGAGTTATAGAATGAGTAAGCGGCGTGCAGGACAAATGCCATCTGTGTAAGACATAAGAGAAACGTGGTTGGGCTCTATGCTGGGGCCCTGGAGCCCGAGGGCACAGGGGACAAGAGGCGGCAGAGAAGGCTGACACAGGGCGAGGCCGGGCTCCCGCCCAGGCTGTCATTCTGCAGCTTTCCCAGGGCTCGTTCTTGACCACATCGTGCTCCTCAGAGTCCCGGTGCCGTCTCTGTTGCCGACGCTGTGAATGAGGGGTCAGCATGGGAGCGATGACGTGCAAAAGACCCGCACCGCCACGTCCCGCTCCGCTGTGCGGAAGCAGCCGGGGAGCGCCCCCGTGTAGACGGCTGCCCCGAAGCAGGTGGTGGCCAGAGCCTGGCTGCGGCCCTCCGATTCGCCCTGTAGGTGAGGCGCAGGACGAGGGTGCAGGAGCTGTAGAGGTGCGATGGGGTTGAGGAGCGTGAGGACGCCACACAGGTGCCTGAGCGTGTCGTGGAGGAGCCGTCGCTGCAGGAGAGCTTCTGCGGGGCGCGGCCTCACAGAAGCAGCTCAGGATCTTCCTGGACTGACAAAAGGGGAAGCTCATGGCAGTGGGGTGAGCAGCGAACCACCAGCTGCCCCCAGAACGGCTTCCACACACCAGACTATGGCACCCTGGTCATCAGTAACTGGTCCCGGAGAGGTCTGCGAACCGCAGCGCGTCGGTCCCGAGCTGTGGCATCGGGCGGGAAATCTCAGCTCCAGCCAGCATCAGGTGGAAGGACATTTGGATCCCGCGGCCCGAGGGGGAAACTGCATCATGTCCAGTGACCGGGTCCACGAGCATCCTGGGCGGTCGCGGACACGTGCGTGAGACCCACGAAGGGCGCAGCAGGGCTCCCAGGGCCTGGAGGATGAGGAGGGCGCGCCCCACCAGGGCCGTCGAGGAAAGGATGAAGGTCACAGCGTAGAGGAGGGAAGCACACTTGGTTTCATCCAAAAGCCCATGAGGACGAAGTCGGTGCTTGAAGTTTGATTCCAGGTCTCCCTTCCCAGTCTTCTCCTGAGGAAGAAAATAAGAGTGGCTGATTTTAAATCTTTCACACAATGTTGATTCTGCCAATCCACCAGCATGGTATGGTTTTCCACCTGACAAAACAACTTTTAAATAAATCAGAGGAGTTGATGTTTAAAAATTGTAAACCAGTCCCTAATTTAAAAACATGCTTGTGTCATTCAGTAAACAAAAGAATCTATGAGAAAAGAAACATGGGGTGTATAAACAAACTTTTGTCTAAACTGCTTCTCACAACACACCACCTAGGCTACCTCCAAAAAGGCCCAGGATATTAAATCCATAAACAAACAAGGAAATACTCTCCATCAGCCCATCCAGATGTAACTCTGGACAACATTCCACACACAGTGACCTCTCAATGAATGCTACTTAATATTGTTTTCAGTACTATTTCAATACACTTGATTAAATTAAAGCTTAAAGGGATATTTTTAATATTTATCAATGCATATTTATCTCCATATCCCTCACAGGCACCATAATTCTCTCCTTGGTAGAGCTGGAAGGGGAGTTATGACCTCAACTACAGGGAGAAGAATTATCACATTAAGAGCCACAGCAAAGGATTTAACAAAGCAGTCAAGAAGAAGAGGAAATAAAAATGCACGGAACCTAGCAATTTCCTCATTAAATACTGTATGATGAAGTGTAATGGGCTGAATCAGTGGTGAATTACGCAGAGAGCTACCCATGGGGGAAAAGAAACCTGCAAATTCTACAACAGTTCACATTATCTAAGATAAAGGAAACCCATGATTAAATTAATGTTTTTTTCCGAGAAAATAATCATATTTTTCCAAGAATAACTTGTAATTTGAATACCGAAAGAATTAGATTTCAAGAAAAAATGTTCTCAGCTCTAAATGACTTCTTCAGAGACGCCATCCCTGACCATGTTGGCCTTTCCTGCCTTCTTTTTACCACTTATCCTGAAATTAGTTTCCTAGTTTATTTGCCTATATCAACTGTCTCCTTCACTAGTGTGAGGACATTTACTTCATCTCACCTGTTCACCACTGGGCCCCTAGCACCTACGGGAGCAGTGACTGGCACCTAATAATATTCAATAAGAATGTTTTATGAATGCATAAAGGATAATAAAAACAACAACAATTGATATCTATACGCATTATTTTGGTGGATTTTCACCACAATGCTGTGAGATGACCACTATTTCATTCTCATTTCATATCTTGGCTTGTCTAAAATCAATCTCTCATCTTCTATTTCTAAATATTAGAAGCTACTTGCTCTGTCAAGCAGCAGGAATAACTCCTATTTTACTGTAAGTCTTCTCTGAAAAATTTTACTCAGGTGGGGGTAAATGTAATGTCAAGGTTCTTCTTGTCAAAACAAAAAAAAAATAGAAAATATCCTTGTAAACTAAAATTATCTGAATCATGAATAATGCGTCATCCTAACATGACACTGCAGTAAGATGTCCTCACGGGATCAAACGCGCAGTTACTATACGCAGCCAGGACAAACACTGAGGTTGCCTACCAGCATTCATCCCGCATTCCTTGTTAACCACACCTTGCTTTTGTTCAGGGCAGCAATGTGCCCAGCGAAAAATGCCATCTTTCTCAGCCTCTCTTACATCCAGACGTGGTCACTTGACACTGCCAGGGACAGTAAGCCCTAAGGAAAGGCAGTGTGAGGACAAATGCTTTTCTTTTCTATTAAAAGGGTGAAGACAAGACTGGCGCTGCTTGGGCCACTTCCTCCTTCTTTGAACTTCCTGGAATGTGAATGTAAAAGCTCACGAGATGATAAGCACAAAGACAAAAGCAAAGTGTTTTAGGAAAGAAGAGAATAAAGACAGACAGATCCTGGCCCTTAACATTGCCAGCCTTGGACAGTGATCTGTCATGCAGGAAAAATAACCCTCTCTTTGATTAAGCCGTCATAAACAGATTTTTGTGTTACTTGCAGCTAAAAAATTCCTAGGATAAAACAGCAATTTTATTTTGATTTTTCTTTTATGAAATCAAGCAATTGTCCTTAAAAAAAAAACCCCAGAGTTGTGTATGGATATTAGACCTATTGTCGTGTAAAGATGATGTACAATATCAAGGCAAAAATCAAGAAATAAAAGAGATTATACTCATCTCTAGAAAATGAGAAAGGGAACTGTCTTTTTTTATTTCAAATGGCCCAAACTGGTGACCATGAGTGATGTAAATGAAAAGGCTTCTTCTTCTACCCAGAATGAGTTACAGCTGAGATCATCTTCCTCCTTTTGAGTAGAGTGCAGTTTCCTCTCAGAACTGTTGTTTTATTTGGTATAGAGATGACCAAAGTACAATGATGATATTGACACTGACTGAAGCAAATTAAGATGATCTATCCATTTAAATATCTATATGAGTTCCAGATTGATATTGACCAGCATCGAAAAATAAGAGTCAAGCATCAGCATTCTTACCCTTGGTTCAATGCTAATTGCTCACTGCTGGAAAAGTATTCATTTTGACCTCATTCATTTAGCAAGTTTATTTTTTTTAACAGAGAAATGACATCAGCATTGGGCGGTAATATCCACTAGAGGTTATTCAAAGACCGCTTCTTTGAAAAGGGAACAGATTTAAATGGCACTGGTAACGGACAAGTTAAGATGTTTTATTTTTTCTCATTTTTAAAATAAAAGTAACCACTGAGGGTTATTCATTGTGTGCCTGTTAGGTGCCAGATGGTATTCCCGGTGCTAGGGCTAGGGAAGCAAACCAAATAGAAAGACCCTGGCCCCTTGGAGCTTACCTTCTGGTGCCAAAGACAGGATAAATCATCAAATCAGAGACATTATATGAAGTCAGACAGTGATGGCAACAAGAAGATCTAGACGGTGGGCTCAGGAAGAGAACGGCATGGGGTGGACATGCGGATGCTTTTTAAGGCAGAGCAATCAGGGAAGCAGTCGTGGTGTTTGAGCAGGATCCTACATGAGGTGAGAGCGTAAGACATGGGACAGCAGCCAGAAGGCCAGTGTGGCTGGGGTCGCATGGATGACGGGAAAGGTGGTGGGAGATGAGAGCATGTGGTCCAGGGAAAGCGCCTCCTGTTTACTCTGGGATGGGAGAACACTGTAAAGTATTGCGTGAATCAGTGAAAACACACCTACTGAGCCCTCATTCTTTGAGAACTGTTTACTTCTTCTACCGGAACTTGTAAAGAGCTTGAGGCATTGTGGCTGGGGCTGGGGCAAGCCTTCGGGATGGCATTCGCCCCTAGTATTTACAGCCGGGGTGAGATGAGATCCATGGCGAGGGAGTGTCAATGGAACAGAAGTCGCCTGAGGACTGAACTCTGGGCAATGCCAACAGGCAGACACTGGCACAGAGTGAGAAAGGAGGCTGAGAAGGAGCAGCCAGGGCAGTAAGAGGAAAGCCAGGAGGAAAGCCCAGGAGGAGTCACGTGAAGACCACACGAGGGTTAAGACTCGCACACTGGCCTCCCGGTTTGGCATCCGCAGGTGCCATGACTGAAACAAGAATGTTTGTGGTGAAAAGATGTCACCAAGCCTCATGGAAGCTCAAGGGAGAATGGAAGAGGAAAAAGGGGAAAGCTATAGTTTAAACAACTTTTTAGAGAAGTTTTTATGTAAAAGGTGGTATTAAAGTGGGTATAAAAACTGGGTTTATGCCCTATTAAAATGGGTAAAAACTGGGTTTGTGCCCTCAAAAGTATTTTCATTATTGTTTTTGTTTGAGTGATGATGAGAATGTTTTAACAGAGGGAGAATTTGATAATGTGGAGAGAGGGGCTGTAACTGCAGGGAAAAGCCCTGGAGTGGGCATGCAGTGACAGGCCTCAGTGGGGAGGGGCTGCCGGCAGGAGCGGGGCTGTCACCAGTTCCCATGGAAGGGGAGGCAAAGCGCACGTGTGCAGATGAGGGCGTGCTGATGGACTGGATGGCAGGGGAGACAAATTTCTTCACTGATAGCTTTTATTTTCTCAGCAAAATAGGCAGCAAGGTCAACAGCTGAGATTGAGAATGGGGCAAGAGAGCAAAAGTATTAAATCTAAAACTAAAAATAAATAAAGCAAACCGTTCGAATATGTACATGTCCCCGTTTCAAATAATTAAGCTTTTACTATCTTTATTTTGGATTGGAAAGTTTTAGGTTAGGATCCTGGTTTTTTTCCCACCCCACCCCCCAGGAAATTTATATTATAGTTTGCTAAGAAGATTTAATGAAATAATTACCTTTGAATGTTGGGGAATGCAAAGAGTAAGCATTATCTTTCAAACTGAAATTATAGGTTAATCATACCCATTCTCCATCTCCTAATTAAATTAAGGACAATAAATACCGGTTGTGCTGTAATAATGAGTTTCTCAAACAGAAGAAGAAAAATAGTATCACGAAACACCACAGTCACTTGTACTTGGGTTTCAGGCCATCGTATGTTATGGTATATAAATAAAATAGAACAATAATTTTGTGAAATAGAAATGCAACAAAAGAATCAAAAAAGTTCCTAAAAATGTGAATTTTAT
Organism: Avahi laniger; assembly: GCA_963575035.1. Taxonomy (NCBI): domain Eukaryota; kingdom Metazoa; phylum Chordata; class Mammalia; order Primates; family Indriidae; genus Avahi; species Avahi laniger. The sequence goes on along the minus strand of CAUYSK010045487.1, from coordinate 12,918 downwards.
ACTTACTTGATGATCTAGAAAAATCTTCAAAGTATTACAGTGACAATATTAGTAGAGAAAAATAGTCTATCTACCTAATGTAGGAAAACATTTAGAAATGTTATAGAGTCCTAAAGAAGACCTGTGAATGTAGTAAAACTTATCTATCACATAGAAAAAAATCTATAGTAAGAAAAGAGTGCAAAAGCAGTAAGTCCCTTTCACAGATCAGACAGAGCTATGGAGCGATTACAGCAAAAAGAAAAACATGTTATACGGGGCTTTGCTTATTATTTACAATGAGACAGAAGACCACTTATTTAACAAAGAACTATCAAAGATTGTTTTAGCAAAATATTGTAAAATGCATTTATCATACATTGAGCTTTACATAAAAGACAGTAAATAATATAGTGTGTAATTGGTTAATTACACAAGGGTGCCATAAACAGATGACCTCATGTTTAAATATGGGTACAGTATAAGAGAGACCAGGTGTTCAATAGAAAATGCAATGATTTGACCTGGAGTGTCTGGATGAAGCATTTTAGAGTCAGCTGTGTACTGGCAGGAGCTATTGTAAGGATTAGGGACAAGAAAGTAAAGCAGGTACATATATAGTTTTTAAATGATGCGTGGATAAAATAACATTAAAGAAGAAAGGAAAAAATGGAGATTCAATTTCAGATATCTCTCCAAACATGTCATATTAGTATTTTAAAGTACAGAATTTATAACACAGTTTATACTTCAACTATTTAAATACACAAAACTAGGCTCTTTTGGTATTAAAGAATAGGCCTTTGTAAAATGTTGGATTGTTTTATAACCCAGTTTTCACCTTTCAAAAAACCAGGAAAATGACCCTTTTGTTGATCTCTGGAAAGGATAAAATTGTGGGAGGCCCAAGAAGATAATGAGGAAGCACAGAATTTTAAGAGTAGAAAATGACTTTAAGGATTATTGACACACATATAAATATTTTACAAATAACTAAACAAAATTGAATTGAACCTACTGATACACTGATCACCTTATTGTGAGGGACTGAAGAGTAATACGGCATCTAAAAGTATTTAATACAAATACTACTTGACTAGATAGCTCTGTTCCATTTTTTTCATTATTTTTAAGAAAGAAATAAGAATCTGTGATCACAATAGATGCATTTGTTTTTTAAACTTTACATTTTATAATGAAATTCTCTTTCAAAGAAATTATAAAAAACTAAAACTACTTTCTTTTGCTTGAATCTCCTTAGCCTTTTATTATATATGAAATCAGCTTTAAAAAAGAAGAGAAAACCAAACAAAAACAATGAAAAAACCTACTTTGGTATTTGGTTTATGTAATGAATTATTCAAGTGAAAACACTGCAAAGTCACCCTGTTCTCTCTCTTCCTTCCTTCCTCTCCCTCCCTCCACATTGCCTTAAGCAAGGTGATACTAAATTCAAGCCAAAAAGGATGGTAACTTGCACACTCCATATTCCCAGGACTTTTCTTACATGAAGGGAGACAAGGAAAGCACAATGAGGGAGCTTAGGAAGTGCTTCTGAGTCTCCTCAGTTCTTGAACTGCTTTTTCCCCCTTTTAACCAAAGAAGCAATTTAGTACATTCCAGTTTCACTGAAGGTGTCACATCTGATTTTCTGACTAAAAAATCAAACCGACTAGCTGCAGATAGAAATGTCATCTGTTCTCATAACCAAACATATAGAAATATAAAAGTTATTTAAAATGAAACACTCTCTATAAATCCAGACTCCCAAATGGGGTGACTATAACATCTTTCCAATAAGCTGAAAAGTGTATCTACCGCAGTAACTATGGCGTCCATAATCACTTCTCAAATTAGCCTGACAGGGCTGCAATAAGAGCTTCCCTGACCAATAAGCTTTGGGTCCTTCTTAACAGAAAATGTCGCGAGCTGTTTGCAAAGCTCTTAAAAATTTTTAATTACATTTCTCCCCATGGCTTCTGCCCTTAACCTAACTCTACAATTCATGACATTCCCTTATTGAATTACCTGTGAATAGACTTGGCAGAACTGCCAAGTTTCTAACTAGAAGGAACTCTTCCACCCTGATGTCCGTAACAGATGCTTCAATAAAGTGGAAGGAGCAGCGAGCCTTCGCGCCAACACCCCTGCACTAGGTTGTTCCCTGTGGCTTTGGATTTGTCTGGACTGTAGAACTGGGAAAGAAGGGCAAGCCTGCATGGAGTGCGTTCGTACCCAAGGGAGAGTCATGCAAGGATATGCAGCAGAATTGACTTCCTACATGCTGACTGATCAAAACAGCACATAGCAATGCTTACTTTCACTGTTACTATGCAGGCGCTCCATTTAGAGGACAGAAGGCTCCCATGATCATTTACCATTCAAATTCTAATGTGCCAATGGCCATGTGAGCATCACAGTGCTACAGATCTCCTAGAGTGCCATCTCAGTACAGTCTAAAGCAGCACCAGGGTCCACAAGGTCAGAGGCCGTGGACACAGCAGGACCAGGAGAGCCTGGGAGTCTACCAGAAGGATTGGCATACTGAACTGGAAGGGACTCAGATGTCTAAATATATAAATTTCTAGGTCCCACAAAATCAGAATTGCAGAGGTAAGCTTGTGAATCTTATTTCTTAAGTGTTCTCCATCCAGGCTGGAAACCACTAATCTAGTGCACTCACTTATTTTTGTAAATAAAATAAAAGTTTAGAAGATCATATACATTATGGCAGCTCATAAATCACATTGTGATATTCAGGACAAGAATTCAAGGTTCCTGACTTGCAAATCTGTGCCCTTTTGACTCTGCTATGCTGCATGATAAGCAACTGCTACAATTATCTTTTAAATTTTAAAATATTTAATTGACAAAGATTGTATATATTCAAGATGTACACTATGATGATTTGATATACATATATTATACATTATATGATTACCACAATCAAATTTATTAACACATTATTTACCACCCATGCTGTGCATTAAATCCCTACAACTTGTTCATCCTATAACTGAAAATTTGTACACTTTGACCAACATCTCTCCATTTCCTCCACTCCCCAACTCCAGACTCTGGTATCCACCATTGTACTCCTTTCTTCTATTAGTTAGATTTTTTTAGATTTTATACATGTGAGATAGTATAGTATTTTTCTTTCTGTGCCTAGTTTATTTCACTTATCATAATGTCCTCTAGGTTCATACGTGATGTTGCAAACAGCAGGACTGCCTTCCTTTTTATTGCTGAACAATATTCAATTGTATATATACACCACATTTTCTTTATCCATTCATCCATCAATGGACACAGGTTGTTTCCATATGTTGGCTATTGTGAATGATGCTGCAATGAACATGGGGGTGCAGATATCTCTTGGAGATACTGATTTCATTTCATTTGGATACATAACCAGAAGTGAGATTGCTGGATCATATGGTAATTATAATTTTAAGATAATCTTTAAAAATTTTTAGTTTTCCATAATGGCAATACCAATTTACATTCCCACCAAGAGTGTACAAGGGTTCCCTTTATTCCATATACTTACTAACACTTGTTATCTATTGTCTTTTTCGTAATAGCCATCCTAACAAGTGTGAGGTGGTATCTCATTGTAGTTTTGATTTGTATTTCTCTGTTTATTAGAGATTCTGAGTACCTTTTCCTACACCTGTTGTTCATCTACATGGCTTCTTTAGAAAAATGTTTATTTGGGTCCTTTGTCCATTTTTAATTTTTTAATATTTTTTGCTATTGAGTTGTATGAGTTTCATATATATATATATATATATATATGAATATCAATCCCTTGTTAGATGTATGGTTTGCAAATATCTTCTCCCATTCAGTAGGTTGTCTCTTCATTCTGTTGACGGTTTTCCTTACTATGCTGCAGTTTTTCAGTTTGATGTAGTTCCACTTGTTTATTTTTGCTTTTGTTGCCTGTTCTTTTGTTGTCATATCCAAAAATTCACTGCCAAGACCAATGTCAAGGAGCTTTTTCCTTATATTCTCTTCTAGGAGTTTTATTGTTTTAGATATTGCATTTAAGTCTTTAATCCATTTTGAGTTAATTTTTGTATATGATGTAAGACAAGGGTTCAATTTCATTCTTCTGCATGTGGGTATCTAGTTTTCCCAGCACCATTTATTAAAGAGATTTCCTTTCCCTATTGTACATTCTTGGTGCCCTTGTCAAAAATTAGTTGACCATATATTCACGGCTTTTTTTCTGGGCTCTCTACTCTGTTCCATTGGTTGATGTGTCTGTTTTTATGTCATTACCATACTTTTTTGATTACTCTAGCTTTGTACTACAGTTTGAAATGGAGAATGTGATATCTCTCGCTTTTTTCTTCTTAAAACTGCTTTTGCATATCAAAAAGATAATCCACCATGATCGAGTGGGATTCTTCCTAGGGATGCAAGGATGGTGTAACACATGCAAATCAATAAATGTGACTCACCACATAAACAGAAACAAAAACGAAAACCACATGATCATCTCAGAAAAAGCATTCAATAAAATCTAGCACACTTTCATGATAAAAGCCATCAACAAACTAGGCACAGAAGGAACATATTTCAAAATTATAAAAGCCATACATGACAAATGCATAGCCAACATCATACTGAATGGGGAAAAGCTGAAAGCATTCTCCCTAAGAACTGGAATAAGACAAGGGTGCCCACTTCTGTTCAACACAGTGCTGGAAGTCCTAGCCAGAGCAATCAGCCAAGAGAAAGAAATAAGGAATACCCAAATCAGGAAAGAGGAGGTCAAACTAACCCTGTATGATGACAATATGATCTTATAGCTAGAAAACCATAAAGACTCCACCAAAAGATTTCTATAGTTGATAAATTCAGCAAAGTCCCAGCTTACAAAATCAATATACACAGATCAGTATAGACAACCTGCAGAATAGGAGAAAAATATTCACAAACAATGCATCCAACAAAGGACAGATATCCATAATCTACAAAGAACTCAAACAAATCAGCAATAAAAAAAATTTAAAAAACCATCAAAAAGTAGGCAAAAGACATGATCAGAAGTTTTTCAAAAGAAGGTAGGCAAATGGCCAACAAACATATAAAAAAATGCTCAACATTACTAATTATCAGAGAAATGCAAATTAAACCCACCATGAGATACCCCCTTACCCTTATCAGAATGGCCATTATTAAAAAGTCAAAAACAATAGATGCTGGCAATGATGCAAAGAGAAAGGAATGTTTATACACTGTTGGTGGGACTTCAAATTAGTACAATCTCTATGGAAAACAGTATGGAGATTTCTCAAAGAAACAAATGTAGACTCATTTGACCCCGCAATCCCACTGCTGGGTATCTACCCAAAGGAAAAGAATTCATTTTATCAAAAAGACACCTGAACGCAAATGTTTATCAAGGGCAATTCACAACTGCAAAGCTGTGGAATCAATCTAAGTGCTCTTCAATTTGTGAATGGATAAAGAAAATATGGTATATATAATGTTAATATATATTACAGAGTACTATTTGGCCATAAAAAAGGAATGAAATGATGTCATTTGCAGCAGCTTGGATGGAACTGGAGACCATTATCCTAAGTGAAGTATATCAGGAATGGAAAACCAAACACCGTATGTTCTCACCAATGAGTGGGAGCTAAACGATGGGTACACACGGGCACAAAGTGATATAAAAGACATGAGAAACTAAGAAGTAGGGACGGTGAGTGTGGGATAAAAACTTACCTACTAAGTACAATGAACACTATTCTGGTGATGGGTACACCAAAAGCCCTGACTTAAGCATTATACAAGATATCCATGTAACAAAAAGATTTGTATCCTCTTAATTTCCCCTTAATTAATATTTTGAAATAAAAAAAAATCCCACAAACTGTTGGGCTCCAACCCCCAGAGCTTCTGATTCAGTAGGTCTGGGTGGAATCCCAAAATTTGCATCTCTGACAAGTTTCCAGATGAGGCTGATGCTGTTGGTCTGGGACCCTACTTCGAGAACCATTGGAACATCTCTGTGGTTGACTTTTCAAGGATTCTGTAATAAATACTTCATCTATTTTCTCACAAAAAAGACCCTTTCCCTGGTTTTTTACTCATTCAAGTAGGTTAGAACAATACAGCAAATGATAACTCTTAGTTAGACCATGTGTTTCCATCAGTCCCTTGGGCTCTTCCACCCTCTGCTTTAGGGCTACTTAACAAATGAGATATGTTGCTAGGAAGCAACTTGTTAATTGATACCAACTTCTCAGACTGCCTGCTGTCTTTCCTGTTTTCTAGACTTAGTCAATCTGGACCATAAAGAAAGCAAATGCCAGTTGATGAATAGCGGCCAGCACGTCACTGACTCAGAGCCTCAGTTTCTTCAACTTCAAAATGAGGGAATGTCCAAACTGATCTGCCCAATACGATTACTTTAAACTATTAAATAATTAAATGAAAAAGTGAATTTGATGGCTGTTTGCAAATTCTAAAGGAATTTGTTTTAGATTGTGTTCTATGGAGTTGTGCCAGAGGTTTCTGAGAGCAGCCTCCGGCCCAACCAGGCCTCCTTCAGAGCAGCTCTGCTTCAGCCTGTTCTTAAATATATGGGCTGTGGAGAATTTCTACTGAAGAAAAGGTTCTGTTGCTAATGAAGATGAGGTTAAAAGTTGAATGATAGCGCTGGTACCTCCACTCCAGCCTGGGCAACAGAGTGAAATCCTGTCTCAAAAAAAAAAAAAAAAAAAAAAAAAAATTGGGAGCTACTGCCAATTGAATATTTGTTATCAGATAAAACATCCCTGGAATAATGACTTTTATCAATGGAAAAATACAGATATATGTATATATGTATGTGTGTGTGTGTGTGTGTGTGCATGTATAAGATACTTTTTTTCACAAAAATATTTTAGAAATTCATCTATTAAAAGAAAGCAGGGTGGCCGGGTGCGGTGGCTCACGCCTGTAATTCTAGCTCTCTGGGAGGCTGAGGCGGGCGGATTGTTTGAGCTCAGGAGTTCGAGACCAGCCTGAGCAAGAGTGAGACCCCGTCTCTACTAAAAATAGAAAGAAATTAATTGGACAACTGAAAATACATAGAAAAAATTAGCCGGGCGTGGTGGCGCATGCCTGTAGTCCCAGCTACTCGGGAGGCTGAGGCAGGAGGATCGCTTGAGCCCTGGAATTTGACGTTGCTGTGAGCTAGGCTGACGCCACGGCACTCACTCTAGCCAGGGCAACAGAGTGAGACTCTGTCTAAAAAAAAAAAAAAAAAAAAAAAAGCTGTTCCCTCCGATCCAATGATGCTCCGAGACCCAGAGTTTAAGTCTGGGCAGATTCCTTGGCCTTCAGGCCTGTGGAAGAGGAAAGCCATGCACAAGGGCAGTTCTGGGACTCCTCTGTCTCTCAGGATGATGTGGTCCCAGGGACATGTGACCACTGTCCTATGGTTGCTGCCAGCAGGCAGCAGCATTCAGGGCCCCAGAAGTCCAAGGTGCCTGACATGGCTGTCCCACTGTTGGGAGACAAAATACCCAGCAAACACAAGGGGAAGATGTTCCCTTAGGCCACGGCACTTATACCAATTTAATAATAGCCTAATTAGATACAACAAAAACAAGTCTTATAGGTACTGATTGCGGGAAGTGATCTGGGCATTTATGACATGTCAAGTTGAGGTATAATTGGAAAATACATTATATAATAGCATGCCCATGGGCCTTGTCTTCATTCTGAGAATGATTTGACCTGAGCTGTACACTTCTTTTCTTTTTCAGGATTCAATAGCACAGGAAAGCTGGATCTGATGAGGACACTCAGGGATTATTTTGAACAAATGTCACATTTCTTTCTGCAAACAATATTTAAAGATATTTCTTTTGCTCTGTATTCACTAGAATATTTAGTTGTATAAAAATAAAGTAGCACTGTGTGATATTGTGAAATATATATTTGGTCCTCCTGCTGTTTCCTGGCATATCTTCAAAGTGATAAGCATCTTTGTGTGCTGAGCGGACTGGTGGCTGGCAGCCCCTAGGTAGCTTCAGGACGGGGCTGGTCACCAGAAAGACCAGGGCAGGATTAGACGGTTTTCAGGGTTTTCAGCCCCACCCTGCAACCTCAGAGGAGGGAGGAGAAGCCGAAGGTTAAGATGATCACCAATGGCCGATGATTTAATCAATCATACCTACTGTGAAATTAAATAGCTCAAACTTAAAGCTGTTGGAACTTCAGATTATTTGAACCTTGAGAGAAATGTGACTGTGTGGTCTGAGTCACATAGCATGTAGCTGCAATTTCTGCTTCTACAATTATAGATTAACTCTCTTATTTTTTTATCCTGTAAAATGACTAAGAATGAATGGTGCCAGAGATAAGACCCCCTCCCCCTCTTAATTACTGGCTTTTCATTATTGATTAACTTTTTCTTTTATTGTTTTGCCCCCAACTCAGACCAGATGGTACCAAAGACCCTATGACTATTACATCTGCAGTGTGGAATGTTAAATATTCTTTCTAAAAAAGAACACAGCCTATAAGCAATCAAATTGTCATAACTATGTACTAACCTTGTATGGAAAATGTCAAGATCCTATTAAGCTTCCCCAAACCTTGACAATATAAACGACCCTCAAACCTTTCCACTTCAGAATGCTGATTCCACTCATTTGGAGTCAGCATTAACAGGTGGCCATCCTCAAACTTTAAGTCCAAATAAACTCCATATTTAATCATATTTTCTGAATCTCATTATCTAAGGCTGATGCTATGTAATGAAGATTCCAGAAAAACCCAAAGGACAGGGCTTTAAGAACTCCCAAACAGCTGAACATGTAGAGGTTCCTGGAGGGTGGTGCACCGAGAGGGGGCGTGGAGTTTCCCACACGCCTGGCCCTAAGCATCCCTTCCTCTGTATCCTTTGTGCTATCCTTTACAAGAAATCAGTAAACGTGAGTGTTCCCCCGAGTTCTATGAGCTGCTCTAGCAAATTAGTTGAACTTTGATTTACAGCCGGTCAGTCAGAATGACAGGTAAAACAACCTGGGGCTTGCCATTGGCATTGGACACCCAGCTGGTGCCTGCTGCAGAACTGATCGCTTGCTTGGGGAAAAACCACACACACATTGTGGTATGAGAGCAGAGGAAAAACTGTTTTTACACCCATTTTCACTTCGTATTGGAAAGTCTTGGTGGGGAGGTGTTAGATGTATTTTTTAATAATAGAATATATTTTTTAAAACTTACCATCTTTGATATTGGTTTAGCATCCCCTGTCTTGTTATTATTGAGAGTTGAGGGTATGGAACTGGGATAGGCTGGCTGGCTTCAACTCCTGTCTCCTCTGCTTTTAGCTGGGTAAACTTGGGTAGGTCAATGCCCATCCTTGTGCCTCCGTTTCCTTTATGGTAAAATGGGGCTGGTGGTACGAGTACCTTCTTCACATAGATTTTGTGAGGACTAAGGAGATGGTCCATGTGAAGGACTTGGCATGATGCTACACAGTGAACACTCAATAAATGTTGGCTCCAATTACACTTAAAAGATGGTTTTCATTACACAAAGTGTACCAAAAGGACTTGCCCCCATGAAAGCTGTTTATTGCTGACAGTATTGAGTTAAGGCATAACAACTCCGGCCTCTCCAGAAAACCATGAGGCTCAGGCTCCAGTCTCAGCCTCCCAAGTAGCTGGGCCTACAGGCGCACAGCACCACACCCAACTAATAGTTTCTAGATTTCTGATGAAATTCTTGATTTTGTCTTTTTTTATCCTTTAACATAATAAGAATAGATATTTTTAGAGTTTGTTTCTGATAACTATATTATCTAGATTTCTTTTATGACTGCTATTGTCTGCTATTTCTCTTATTTTCATTTACTGCTCACCCTTACTCTCGCAGTTCTTTAGGGTCCTGACTGAAGTAGTTGAGAGTTTGTCATGGGCTTTCCCATTGCTTACTGTAGTCTCTAATTTTTGCCCTCTCATCCCATTCGAGTGGCAAAAATTTCTGCCCAGTTTTCAGTTTCACAGCGACTTTTCCTGGAACCCTCAGACATCCCTAGAAGAAATGTACCACCCTGAAAGGCTTAGTTTGTTTGCCTTTCTGGGTTTACATCTCAATCAAGTCTTGGTCCTACAAGTCTTCACTGTCATGTCATCCTTTCTGAAACCTAGGTACCAGAGAAAATCTAGCAAAGTCCTTGAAGACACAGGGACAAGAGTGTTCACACGGTTTGTCTGAGCAAAAGAGTTATTGCTGGGTGTGGTAGCTCATGCCTGTAATCCAAGCACTTTGGGAGGCTGAGGTGGGAGGAGCGCTTGAGCCCAGGAATTTGAGACTAGCCTGGGTAACATAGTGAGACCCCTTCTATACAAAAAATAGAAAAATTAGCCAGTCCTGGCAGCATGCATCTGTAGTCCCAGCAGTTCAGGAGGCTGAGGCAGGAGGACTGCTTGAGCCCAGGAGTTTGGTGTTGTGGTGAGCCTCAATACTGCCACTGCACTCTAGCCTGGGTGACAGAGCGAGACCATCTAAATAAATAAGTAAAGTTGTAAAGAAGCCAAATGTCCATTAATGAGAGAAGAGATAAACATTGTTATTCATAAAAATGAAATTTATATAGCAGTGAAATTGAATGAACCACTTACACGAAGTTAGAAGAGTCTTAAAATCATGATGTTGAATAAAACAAGCAGGATTTTTTTATAGCAAGATAACATTTATATAAGTTGAGCACCTTGGTGAGAATAAATATCAAATTTAGGAGAGCAGTGATTCCTGAGAGGAGGAAGACTAATACAAACCAGGAAGTTTATAGCGGAGCTTTAACTGTACTGGCAATTTTTTTCTTAAGGTGGTAGTGGGTGTGTTGGAAGTCAATTGTGTAAAAAGTAACGATTTATAGATGAAGAAAATAATGTACAAATAAATTTATATGGAAACACAAAAAGGAAAAGATTGTTTTTGTCCTGGACAATCAAGGAGAGGGGTAGTTCTTGAATTGGTCCTTCAAGGATCTATAGGATGTCTGTAGATGGTGATGGAAGACAGTGTCCCCAACAGAGAGAATAACACAGAGACAGGGAAATGGGGTAATGTAGGGCATGGTCCAGGGACAAGTACCCTGGTCTGACTATAGGGCAGAGGGCATAGCAGGGGGTTCTTCTTGCCTTCTTCCACCATAAGCAACCCCTACCCCAATCCAAACACACACACACTGCCTGGGTTTAAATTCTACCTATGCCTCTTACTATTTGAGTAATCTTGACAAGTTACCTCACCATTTGCTGCCTCAGTTTCCTCACCACTGATGTGAGCACAGTAAGAGAAACTACCTTGCAGGGTTGTTCTAAAAGTATTACATGAGTTAATCCTTATAAAGAATTTAGGACAGCATCTGGCACCTCCCAAGTACTCAGTGCTTCTTATTTATTATTGTTAGTACAGCATAAGCAAAGGATCTTCTACCTTGGGGACAGTGTGAATCCTGTGCTGGGGAGGTCGCCATGATGAGGTTCTGAAAAATCTTCCTCTCCTCCATCAAGTTAGCAAGTAGCCTTTGGGCACACTATAGATCTGTCCCTTCTGAATTTTTAAAAATACAGCGCCTAAGAGCTTGGTTAGGGGATCAGCTGTGTCATCAACAGCTACTTGTGTGAACTTAGACAACTTACCTGACTTCTCTGAGCCTCAGTTTATTCATCTGTAAAATGGGACAAATGACAGAAACTACCATCTATGTATGTTATTATAATGAAACAAAAGAATGAATGTAAGCTCTCAGTAATGTGCTGTACACACAATTACAAATACATATCCACACACACTAACATTACATCACAGATTTCTTGCTGTGAGCTTCCATTTCCGGAGGCCTGGAAGTTTTGTGTCCTGAGTATGAACCCTTTCAGGCACAGTAGTGGGTGCTTTATACTAATCCCCACAGTCCTGCAGAGTAGAGTAGTAGAGTAACACTAGTTACTGCAACAGATAACCCCCTGAATCTCAGTGACTTGCCCCAGTAGAATTTTATTTTCATCTCCCACATAATCCACTGCAGGTGTTTCTGGTTGTTCAATGTCCAGTTCCTTCTACCTGATAAGCTCTGCCCAAGATGGGCTCAAGGGCCTCCAAGTCCTCAACTGTTCAGTAAGTGGATGGGGAGAGATAAGAGGATGTCTGGAGAGAGTATTTATATCGGCCAGGCCATTTCTTCTACCAGAGCTCAGTCACATGACCATGACTGCCTGCAAAGGAAGCTGGAAATGCAATCCCCTGTGCGGCCTGGAAGAAGAGGCAGATTTGGTAAGCAGCTGGTCAGTCTACAGCATTTGGACGTTCTAAAAACTTCCAAATGTTTTCACTGCAGACATCATCTCGGCATCTAGTTGTACCTGCAGCCACCCCTTAATCATCTTAACCTTGAGCTAGTCTCGAAATGGACAGAAGCTGGCAGCCATGCAGTCATCTGTAATAATATGCCAGCATATTTGCTTTCCAATTCTTTTATATTCTTTGAAGACAAGTAATCCAGAGATAGGAGACAATGAGAGGAAAGGAAGGGAAGTGGAGTGTAGCTTTTCACTAACTGAAAAATCACACACAAATAAATCTTGGGAAGATAGTTGTCTGAAGATCAAACACAAATTGCATTTGGAATGTGGAATTCCAGTTAATCTGGTAGTAGCCATGGAGTTCCACATCTAATGATATCTCATTAAAATTGCTCTTCTAACCATTGTCACTCAGCTGAATCTTTATATATGGGCCTTTTGTCTTAGGAAGAAATGAAATTTAGAGATCAGCTTATTACATGAATCTGCCTGTGTGCTTTCCCTGGAAGGAGAAGGAACCATGGGCTAATCACATCATTGCTATATTCAGGATCCTACAGGCAAAGACACCAAATTTTAATGCCAGCTGCAACGGCTTTTCCAG
>CAUYSK010045485.1:0-22293 GCA_963575035.1 Avahi laniger | reverse complement strand
AATCATACTTCGGATTTTTTTTTTTTCAAAATTCTCAGTTAACTTTATTTAATATGCAGGAATGGTCTTAAAAATATTTCTCTCCATCAGATGTTTGATCCCCATGCAAAACTTTTGGTCTTTGAGCTTGAACGTGGAGCTAGAAAAAAAAATAATCAAATAAGCACTGTAAGGAAAGGCAATGTCTGCAGAAACATTAAAATGAAAATTACCATTTTAAGATTGCCTTTTTATTAGGGAGTCAGTCAGTACCAATAACTCAAGCAGTTGCTGTGTGTTCCTTGTTCTTAAGACTCCCTAAACTCCCATTAAAGGTTATAAACAATTTGGACCAAGATCACACAGTAAGTGGGAAAGCCAGGATTTCATTGCCAGTTTGTCTGACTTAGACTGTTCTTTCTACTCTTCTGTGTTACATACACTTTGCTGCCCATTAAAGGGTCTTCCTGTACTTCCTTCCCCAGACCTTTTAAAACTGGACACGCTACCACCACCACTAACAAGCATTAAGGCAGCTTCAGTTGGTTACAAATCTCCCAAAGTCCCTGCCAGTCCACACTTCTGGCCTATTTAATCGATACACAGAAAGCTCATGACGTCACATAGAAACAGATTTACCTTTACTCCATCAATGAAGTGATTTTCCTGTTGTAGTGCATTCTGAAGTTCTTCTTCTGTAGAAAACTGGACCCAACCAAAACCTTTGTGAAAGCCAGTCTCTTTGTCCTAAAAATTTTTTAAATATAGGAAAAGATTAATTAATCATGAATTTATGAAAGTTTCCATGAGTTCCAAATCAAACTAACAACTTTTTCATCTCCCAAAATCAGATTACAGATATAAATAAATGCCAATAACCTTGATTTAGTACGTTTACTCCTCTGAGCTATCCAAGGCTAAATCCGTGTTTAAACTGATTCTCTCTGCTTTGCTGCTGCATTGGAGAAGATAGGGGTAATGAGCTTTGTGTGTCATTCTAGGTGCAAACCACAATAACAGTGATAACTCAGGGAAATTTTGATCTCTAAAGTACGCTTCTTATTTCTAACCTCATTTCTAAAAACTAGAAAGTTAAGCCTTAAAACCTAGCTAGTTGCATTATCTGCTTATTTCTGAGACCAGTCACCTTCCTAACTACCACTGCCATTATCATCACGTTACTAATAAAAAAAATTGGAAAGAAGACAAACATTACCCTTACTTAATCTAGTTCCAGACTTCTGGTTACTTTAAACAATTTTCCTACTTGTGCAAAAGGCAGAGTGCTTCTTATTCAACTTATACATCATACATGGAAAAGAGATTCTAGTGTTTGGATGTACCCCACCCGAGGCTGCCAATAAAGGACAGATGCTATGATGTCTATTCAGTGTAGATGATCATCTGGTCCTCATCAACCTCATTACCAAGTTATGTTGTGCTTTGCCAAAAAACCTAAATGCTTAGAAACTGCTCCCGTACTTTAAAGGTAACTTTATAAGGATTAACCTAGAATGTAGGAAAAGTTTCTGGGGATGTCCCAATGATCCACACCCTTACCTCTTATAGATATGACAATTTCTAAAGCACTCTTTCATCTCCATGTGACCATTTCCAAAAGTGAAAGGCATTAAAAAAATTTGTATTAAAACTTAGATAATATGTAGTTAAAATAGAAACCAGGATTTTCAACTTGAGTATATAAATTTAACTGAAAATGCATTTTTTCCCATTGCATTTAGTTTTACCAGGAAGCAAAGCCTTCTTTTGTTTAAATCTAAGCTTTGTTCTTTCCAGATCCTAAATTTCTTATATTTTTAGATGGCAACCAAAGGAAATCTAATTTTTTTTAGAAGAAATATTTTTTGGCCAGGTGAAGTGGCTCACGCCTGTAATCCTAGCACTCTGGGAGGCCAAGCTGGGAGGATCACTTGAGGTCAGGAGTTCAAGACCAGCCTGAGCAAGAGCAGAGACCCCGTCTCTACTAAAAACAGAAAAAAAGATTAGCTGGGAATGGTGGTGTGTGCTTGTAATTTCAGCTACTTGGGAGGCTGAGGCAGGATCGCTTGAGCCCAGGAGTTTGAGGTTGCTGTGAGCTAGGCTGATGCCACAGAACACTAGCCCAGGCAACATAGCTAGACTGTCTACAAAAAAAAAAAAAAGAATTTAAGTTTCTTAAGTTTCTTTGAGTTGACATTTACCACAGACTTTGCCATGAGGAAAAAAAGGGTGGTTTCAGTAAAGTGTGTGTAAACGATGTGTACTCACATCACACTCCAAAGAGACCAATAATTCTAGAAAGCCCACAGAAAAATACAGCTCAGGATAAAGGAGAACAAATTTATAGATAGACTTCTAATCCCTCATGAGAAAGGAAATATAATTTATATAAAAATACTGTTTTATTATAAATACTAAAAAAGTTGATACTCAAGGAAAATAAAACTTAAGATAGAAATTTTCTGCCCATTAGTTTCATGATAAAATTATTGTCTGCTATCTCAAGTCCTTACTAGAATACTATATAGTAGGCAGAATTTTAAGATGGGCCCCATGATCACCTTGCATCCTCTCCCCTTGAGGCAGGGCATGTGACTTGCTTCTAAACCAAAAGAATATGGCCAAGGTGATGGGCTATTGCTCCCTTGATTAGGTTACGTGGAAAGGGTGATGGAGTGCCACCTGTGATTATATTATGTTAATGCATGAGACTCTATCTTAACCCATTGGAGAAACTCCATTGCTGACTTTAAAGAAGCAAGCTGCCATGTGGTAAGAGCCTGCAGAAAAGCCAGGTAACAAGGAAACGGCAAGCAATCCCTGGGAGCTGAGAGTAGCTCCCAGCTGAAAGCCAGAAGCCAGCAGGAAAACAGAGACTTCAGTCCTAGGGTTGAAAAATGAATTCTGCCATCAACCTGAAGGAGCTTGGAAGGCAGTCTTTGTCCAGCTGAGCCTCTGATGAGACACACTGCAGCCCCAGCTGACATTATGTATTATAGCTAGTGAGACCCTAGGCAGATGACCCAGCTAGGCTATGCTAATTTGTTATATGACAATTAAAAAAAACTAACAAATACCTATGATAAAGCTTATTTTTAATCAGTATTACCCATAATTTTATCAATAAAGATAGCTTCATTCCATTAGATATTAATGATACAGTTTGATAAAAGAATTAAAGGATAACATTAACACTTTTTTCTTAAGATGATACTCACAAAAGGTATGAAGCACCTTCGTATATGGCCAAACTGTGCAAAGTGTTCTCTCACCTCACCTGTACAGAGAGAGAAAACGTATTAAAAGTAGTTACGGTCAGGTATGGTGGCACACAACTATAATCCCAGTACTTTGGGAGGCTGAGGCGGGAGGATCACTTGAGCCCCAGAGTTCAATAACAGCCTGGGCAACATAGTAAGACTGCATCTCTAAAAAGAAAAAAGAAAAGAAAATTAGCCGGGCATGGTGGTGCAGCTACTTGGAAGGCTGAGGCGGGAGAATAGCTTAGCCCAGGAGTTTGAGGCTGCAGTGAGCTATGACTGTGCCACTGCATTCCAGCCTGGGTGACAGAGTGAGACCCTGTCTCTAAAAAAAGAAAAAAGTCAAGATATTTTGTATTCTCTATCCTAGATTGTAGATTGATACCAAAAAGGGTCCTACAGTCCCCAGACTTCTTATGGACAGGAACTACTTTACATTTCCTTAAAGCCTTAAGATTTAGGAAGCAGCTATGATACTACCTATAAAGCTATAATGTACCAGATTTGGCGATGGGGTGGGGATGTGGACAGATAAATTGCTGAGTTGGCTGCAGTCTCCATTCTTACCAAATATTGAGTGTTTCATCATACCAGGTACTATGCTAGGTGTGTGGATTATTAATACAATCTTTGTGAGCAGATTCCCCAGAAGAAAAAGATAAACAATTATTATCCAGTGTGTTTCCAGCTATATTAGAATTTCCAAATAAAATCCCAATTTATCCTCACACATGTTTTTGCTCTGGGTTACATAAATAAAATCCCAATTTACTCATCTTTCATAATTTAAAGTTTACACTAGGTTAAATAGTTGGTGCTGTCATATTTGTTGAGTCGACCCTACAAACCTGCCTGCCTGATTTCCCATTGCTGTCCTGTGATTACTCTCTAGTACAGCAAATTGAATTCTCTGTGTCTGTCCCATGGAGTCCCACACCTTTGCATTTTATTCTCTCCCCTTGATATGTCAGTAATCCTATCTCCTCCTGACTAAATTGATTACGCAAGTGGATCTGACACACACACTCCTACCACTGCCCTTGTTCAGGTCCTCACCTTTGAATCAAATTCCTGAAATTGCCTTTTAGCTCGTCTCCATGCCTACAGTTTTGCCATCTTGAATAGACCCACCACAATGCAGTCAAAATAATCCCTTATAAATCGTAAATCCTAAAGTTACTAAGTAATAAACCTTTCCACCAAATCACTCCGAAAGGCAGTGAATTCGTGCCCCAAAAGCTTAGGGGGCATCCCTAAACGGTTAATTACGAAGAAAATTTCTTTCTGCTCACTGGATGCTCAGGAGCAAATTCCGCCTCCTAATCCAGCCACCACGCTGACTCAAATGCTCTGAAGAAAACAGAGGTTTTGAGGATCGCTTGAAACTAAAAATTCCACCCCTCCCACATCTCCATCACTCACTCGACGCAGCGGTCCAAGGAATTTTTCTAACAAAGGCGACGGGCCGATTAATACTTGCACGCAGGGCCATAGCACTTCTCGCTGCCAAGGCCGCCATCTTTAGACTGACAGACCTCCACGCCCTGGGGTCGCGACCCCGGAAGAATCAGCCGCATCCGGAGCTCGGGACTCTGCTTCCGGATCAGAGAAGGCCAGGCAGCGAAATGGGGAAAATGGCGACGGTCGTGGGCTCTGTGGCGACGCTGGCGACAGAGCCTGGAGAGGACGCCTTTCGGAAACTTTTCCGCTTCTACCGGCAGAGCCGGCCGGGGACCGCAGACCTGGGAGGGGTCATCGACTTCTCGGCGGCCCATACAGCCCGCGGCACGGGTCCTAATGCCCACAAGGTACAGCGAGAGGAACGGCCCACGCCGCCTCATTGCCTCGCCTCGCTTCTTGGAGGGGCTTCCGTGTCCTCCTCGCCTCTTTTCGCCTCCACACCGATTGTTATTGCACGATTCCTACCCTCTCTGGGCGCGGAGTTGAACTCCCACTGACAGTCACACTTTAGCAATGAAGTGATGTGCTGCCGGTTTCTTCGCGCGATTCCCGGCGGCTGCCTCTGCCAAAAAAGCCTGAGAACTGGTGTTTATTTCTTCCTTTAACTGTCCACTTACATTTCCATTTTGGTTTGTGTAAAATCCCGTAGAACGTCTACGTAGGCGTAAAGGTATCACTTTGCAGCTTTAAAAAACCAACTACTGAGAAATCCCCAAATTGAGAGGGATCCGACGTTGTTAAGCCGCTGTGCATAAAGCTAGTCCGGGTCTTCTTTGGGCCTTTTAGAAAATGGTCATGGAAGAATTCTGAGATAAACCCTCTAAATTGAAAATAAATGGCAAATGAATATATACAGAATCCAGGCTTGTTCTTATTTCTACTTTTTCCCATGCAAATTAAGAAAGAAACATAATAGGAAGGGACACAAGGGAAACCACAACCATAGTGCAATGTATATTTTCTTTACAGTCGCTTTAACATTGAGGATATCAGGTCCCTTAATTTGCTCTTGGTGTCCACAGATGTCTGGATGAGGTATTCTTTCCAAGCTTCGTAATAACTCTCAATTAATTTTCAACAAAATTGGGATGCTGTAGTAACTCCATACTTGTGTGGAGCTCAGCTTCTCAGCAACTTCATTTGTTAGTAAAATGGTGTTAAAGTTCTCAAACTAACATACAGAAAGTCTGCAGCACCAGAATGATATACTTGTCTCAGGAGAACCCTTCAGATCCTCATTTGGCTCCTTTTACTTGTATTTTACCATAATGTATGCATGCTTTTAGAATGTTAGCCACCTGAGAATGGGACATTGTGTGTCTAAAACAGCACTCAGTAAATACTGCATGGGTTGAGTAAAATGAAAGCTTGGGTGTTTAGTATCCCGGCTTGCAGCAGATTAAAAGTAGCAAATAAGAGAAGTTGCTATTACAAAACTGCTGATGGGAGAAGTGGGGAAAGCATGACTAACAGTCTGGCAAGGGAGGAAGCAAAAAAGCATATTTTTAAGAGTTCAGTGGTTTGCGTCAGTTTAGCATATGATAGAATAGGTCCACAAACATCACCTCTGATGGCATTGCTCAATTATAGTGCAGTATTAAGTATGGCCTATTTAAGAAATAATGACAAAATGTTTTAAAATATTTTATCAGCTCCTAGGTACCTGGAAAGCTTTGCTGATCAGGACTCTCAGAGGGTTCCAGATAGCCTTTATATTATAGAGACTTGGTATGTACCAGCCACTTGTTGGTATTTTGTCTGGAAATCCTCACATTTAGAGAATTTGTTAGGATAAAAGATCATTTATCTTTGAAAGAATATTTGGTACATTCTAAGGCAAACCAGACCCTAAGTTTATTATTCATGGAAAAATGGTTTTTTTTTTTTTCCCTTAGTGTCCTTATTTTAATGACTGCATATTAGGTTTCTTGACCAATGTAATGAGCCATCCATAAGATACTTCCATGTACAAAGAAAACCTCATCAGCCTCTGAAATACTAAATTCATTTCAAAGTAATCAACAAAAGCAAAAGTTCTAGCATTGACGTTTGGTCTAAAAGGGAACAAATACTGTACTTTTGGCAGAGTTCCCAGTGTTTTATTGAAACATTTTTATACAACTGTCTTAAAGACATTATTGTTTGCCCCAACTGAAGTAAATAACTTTGTGACTCGAGATATTTCAGTACACCAAATGCCTTTCATGATTCAGAGTCCTATAAGAAGTCACAAAGGTGTGGTGTCAAAAGAAAAGGTAGTGCCAAAATCAGCCTGCTTAAATTTTTTTATTACCGCTTATCTTAATTTTGTGTAACTCCAGTGTTTGTTAGCATATAGATGAGAAACTGAGGCTCTAAGAAGTTAAGTGACTCATCTAAAATGCCTAGATCAGATTTTAGTGATGGAGCTAAGATTAATATCCCAAACTTAAGCTTTGCCTCATACCAGAAATGTCTTTGGAGGTTTGAGATTCCCAAGGTTGACCTGCAAAATAAGTTTTAGTCCTCTGACTTCTGTTTCCTTCCTGCCAGGTGGTCAGATCTCAGCTAAGTGTGTCCTCAGTCAGTGAGCACAATGCACATAGAGCAGGACTTCAGCCCGTCAGCAAGTGGCAAGCCTATGGCCTCGAAGGCTATCCTGGTGAGTGCTGCTGACCTCAGAGAAGGCAAAAAATCACTCAATCATGTATCTAATTTCAGAGGAGGACCTGTGAGCAAGTAAATAGACAAAGGAGAAAACTAAACACATAAATATTTCACTTCCAAACCATCCTAAATTGTGCCTTGTCTGAGATGCCCATTCCCAAAGTATAGAATAGGAGTCAGCAGTGCCTTCCTTGTATGGCAGAAGTGGCATGGCAAATAAAAAAATAAGGACATTGACTCTGGGCTCTCTGCCATAACTCTGAACACCTACTTTGGCAGAACTGCTTTAAATGATAAATTATAATTATTACATAATAATTATCATAAGAGTTATGAATAATTCACAGTTGTCACTCTAGTCATATTCTCAAATGGCATAGCAACTTAAATCTTGTCATCAAGGCTGAACATGTGTTCGTTTTTGTTTTGTTTGAGACAGTGTCTCACTCTGTCTCCCAAGCTAAAGTGTAGTGGCACTATCATAGCTCACTGCAACTCAAACTCCTGGGCTCAAGCAATCCTCCTGCCTCAGCCTCCCTAGTAGCTGAGACAACAGGTGTGAACCATCGTGCCCTGCCAAGACTGAACATTTAAAAAAAAAGATTTACACTGAATGAGATCAAAAGTCCTAATAGACTAAATAGCTTAGAATTTTTAGAGATTGGGAAATTAAGACAATAGCAAAGTGTTGATAATGTTAACCTTTTTTCCAGGCTCATGGGGCTGTTGTAGATTAATTATTATAAACTATTTAGAAGATACGGAAACGCCTTATTGGGCCAAATCTTTATCTGCCATCCTGATTCTTTCTAAAGACATGAAGTTAACATTGCAGTTGTGATTTCCAGTATAGGTTAAAAGCAAGAGAAATCTTTAAAAAGAAATACTAGTTTTTTGGCCATTTTCGGTGGCTCTCGCCTGTAATCCCAGCACTCTGTGAGGCCACGGCAGGAGGATTGCTTGAGTTCAGGAGTTCCACACCAGCCTGAGCAGGAACAAGACCCTGTCTCCACTAAAAATAGAAAAATTAGCCAGGTATCATGTGGCGTGTGCCTGTAGACTTACTTGGTTAGAGCCTAGTATTTATTTACTTATTTATTTTTAATTTATGAAGAAAAGAGGTTTATTTAGCTTATAGTTCTCCAGGCAGGGAAATTCAATGGCATGGCCCTGGCTTCTACCAAGGGCTTTCATGTTGTGGCATAACATGACAGGGAAGGTCAAAGAGAAAGCAGAAATGTGCATAGTGGCAAAACCCCAGGCGCTTCCTGGCTTTATAACAAACAGCCCACTCTTGTGATAGCTAATCTAGTCTCACCAGAGCAAGAACTCATTCTTCTACCTCTGGAATGGCACTCTGCCATTCATGTGGGATCTGCCCCCGTGACCCAAACACCTGCTAGGCCCTACCTTCCAGTACCACCACATTGGGGATCAAATGTCAACATGAATTTTGGTAAGGATAAAGAAATCATATCCAAACCATAGCAGTGATCAGTGTAATTGACCTTGATTTTTTTTAAATTATTATGGGTACATAATAGTTGTATATCTTTATAGGGTACAGGTAATGTTTTAATGTAGGCATTTGACATGAATTAATCAGATCAGGATAATTGGGGTGTCCATCACCTCAGGCATTTATCATTTCTTAGTGTTAGGAACATTCCAGTTCCACTCTTTTAGTGGAAGTATACTCTAACTTACTGTTGATTATAGTCACTTTGTTCTGTTATCAAATATTGTTCATTCTATCTAACTATATTTTTGTGCCCATTAACCATCCCCACTACCCTTCTCAGCCTTTGGTAACTAATTGACCTTGATTTTTAACAATTCAGTAGTGGAGAATATAGTCTTTTCAACAAGGTGCTAGGACAACTGAATATCCAGATGCAACAGAATTAATTTAGACTTTTAACTTACATCATATACAAAAATAAACTCAAAACAGATCAAACACTTAAATGTAAGAGCAAAAACTATAATATGCTTAGAAGAGAACACAGGTGTAAATCTTTGTGACCTTGGATTAGTAGAGCCTGATATTTATAATGCATAGAATATAGGTTTATTACCTCAGTGGACTTAACTAGTTTTGCGTGGTCCATGGCCACAAACTCAACTTTGTTGTTATATCCCAAATGTGTTCTGTTGGCCACAAGATGGGCTGGGGGGGATGAGTCTGTTAAGTCATGTTACGCCTCTGAACTTCTGTTCTCTTATCTGCAAAATTGGATTAATAACTTTCTCATGGAGTTATTGAAGATTAATGAGATAGCATAAGGTTGCTTGCACAATGGCTGACACTTTGTACACATCCAGTTATTTTTAGCAGCTACTATAATTAGTGACTTAGGAATAAACTTATTTATTGTTAATCACTGTTATTAAATTTTATCATTATTCTATGTCTAAATTATATGCCAAAGAGAAGAGAGGAAGAGTAGTTTAGTAATATCAAAGTTGTTTTTTGGTTTTTTTTTTAATTTGTTTTTCAGAACACTTCAAGGAACAACCGAAGTTGTTTTGTTTTAGCTTCAGCCCAGTATCTTTACTGTCTGTGGTCCAACTTCTCCCTAAGGACATTTCCATAAAATGTGCTGTCACGGTTAATAGTATAGACTAGGTATTGGTAAACTACAGCCAAGGGCCAAGTCCCCCACCTGTTTTTGTAATCACTTTTACTGGAATGCAGCCATGCCTATTTATTTACTTACTATCCTATAGCTACTTTCCTCCTACAATGACAGAGTTGAGTACTAAAGAGATCAAATAACTCTCAGAGTTTAAAGTATTTACTATCTTTATCCTAGACAGAAAAAGTTTGCTGACCTCTGGTCTAGACTAGATCTGGTGTGCAACCAGGAATTGAAGACCTTCAGATTACTGCCAGCATTTAACTCAGAAATCCTTAAGCTTTAGCCTGTTTGTAGTATTCCTTTTGCAAGGGGGACATTACACTAATATAGAATGATTGCCTTTTGTATAATTTCATTAATTACTTCTTGTTTCTCAGGACCCTGCTCCAGCCATGCTCTGTCTTGCTGAGATGGCCTTGCTATTTATCTGGTTGGGAAAACTGAGTCTATCAGGCACAAACCCCTTCAGCTTCTAGTGGCCCCCACACCTATAAGCAAATGTTCTCATTCCTATTCTCCAATCTTAGAGGAAGAGGAGTTCCTTCACTTTAAAGCCAGTCCTTCACCCTCTTGATCTCACTCTCTATACCTCTTTCAGCTTTCAAGACCTTGCCCTGTTCCTTTCCTCTTTTGTATTTCCAACCACTTCTCTGCTGGCTCTTTTTTCACAATCTATAAGCATGCCGATCGTTAAAAACCATAAACTCCCCTCTTTAATTCTTTATTCATCTATGACTACTCCTCAGCCTTTGTTTCCTTTTATAGCCAGGCTTCAAAAAACAAGTTATCTGTATAACTGTCCTGTCCTTTCTCCAGACAAAGTTTTTCATCTCTTTATCTCTAAGTCTTAAGAAAATGCCTGGTATATAGTGTGTGTTTGTTGAATGTTTGATGAATGAATGAATCTTTACCATGCAATGGATTCCCATTAAATATTATTCCTCTTTTCAGAGGAAAAAAATGAGATTAGGTTGCTGTCAAGGTCACAAAGATTTTTCCAACACATATACCGTAGTTAATTGCATTGTATCATACTGAGAAAATTTGAATACCATCTTTCTTATATCAGTCAAAAGTCAGAAATCACCAATTATTTTAACTCAAATAATATAAAGAATTATTAGTAAGGTATAAGAAAACTGAAAAGACTAAAAAGGAACACAGATAATATTTCAGAAGTAGTAACTGCAAGAAACAGTTGCTACCCCTACAACTGAGGAGAAAAACAGAAGAGCTTGGGACTATTAAATTTAGAAGCTTGGAAGAGGGACCACATGGAACTGGGGCTTAGACTTCTGAGTAAAAGACATAATAATGAGGCTGTTTCTACTGATATGGAAAAATTACATTAGAACCAACTTCTGCCCTCCAGCCTACGATTACTGCCCCCTACAGGCACAGGTTAGCAGGGAACCAGCTGGCAAAGAATAAATGTAGTTGGTGGGGTCTCAGCCCCATACTATGAAGCCAAATATATACAGGTGGATTTGAAACTGAGAGAAAATAGATTAATAACCAGCATGCCATTCGTTAGATGATGAATTTCAAATCTATATTTCAGTTAAATTCAGTATAAGATTTCAGCCTCTGTGCCTGCAATAAATGAAATAGGGAGGCAAAAATGTTTCAGATGGGCCGGGCGCAGTGGCTCACGCCTGTAATCCTAACACTCTGGGAGGCCGAGGCAGGCGGATTGTTTGAGCTCAGGAGTTCAAGACCAGCCTGAGCAAGAGCGAGACCCCGTCTCTACCAAAAATAGAAAGAAATTAATTGGACAACTAAAAATATATAGAAAAAATTAGCCAGGAATGGTGGCGCATGCCTGTAGTCCCAGCTACTCGGGAGGCTGAGGCAAAAGGATCGCTTGAGCCCAGGAGTGTGAGGTTGCTGTGAGCTAGGCTGACGCCACGGCACTCACTCTAGCCAGGGCAAAAGACTGAGACTCTGTCTCAAAAAAAAAAAAAAAATGTTTTGGATGACTCTAAATGGCGAGACTTACTAAAAATTAGAGGGCGGACTTCTGGTACTTTCAATTATAAAGTTTGCTTTGGAATAACAAAATTGACAATTAACCTTGTGGAATATTTGTTTCTCTTGAGAATAACCCAGAAAGCCAAAGACATTTGTGTAATGATAGCTGTCTAATGTTCATCGAAATTTAGCTTTTCATTAACTTGAAGCATGAGCAAAAAGCATACAGGGAGTAAATAACAGAGTAGTGGGGGTAAGGATGTCAACAAAAAGAAATGATCTGAATAACTGATGGAGAATTTCCCCCTCTCCTTTTTTTCCACCCATCTTTTTATAGGATTTATTTTTATCCCAAACCCCTTCCTCCCAGGTTACCAGTGGCACTGGGTGAAGCAGTGCCTTAAGTTATATTCCCAGAAACCTAATGTATGTAACCTGGACAAACACATGACTAGAGAAGAGACTCGAGATCTGTGGGAACAGAGCAGAGAGTTCCTGAGGTAAGTCTTATCACGCAGAATCAAGTGTTAATATTCAGCTCAGTTCATCACAGATTTTGAAAGACCTATTGTGTAACAATGCAGTGAAAGTGACTGGCCAATTTTTTTCCCCTCATTGTTTCCAAGCAAATATAATACAATTATATTCTTTTCCAGGGAACATTTAGAGATCCTTTGACAGTTATATTAAATTGAGATCCCTTTTTAAAGATTTGGTTATCACAGCTTAGATATTGAATTTATCCTCATTAATCATTAGATAATCCATTTTCATGCAGCTTCAGCCCTTTTTTCCTACTCAAAGTGAGTTCCTTTAAAGAATTGTGGTATCCTAGGAGAAAGTAATAGTGAAAGCTCTTTACTTCTCTTCAAAATGTAGTCAGTGCTACTGGCTGTTTTGTGATACATCAGTTGTTCCTCATGAGAACTAATATTTTACCTTCATGTTGTTTCAACATTCATTCATTCATTCCACAGATATCTGTTGAGGGTCAGTATTGTGCCAGGCATGATGTTAGGTATTGGAGATAGAAAGATAAAGATACCCTCACTGGATTCAAGAGTGCCTAGTCTATGGCAGGAACTCAGTATCTACAGGAATAATTGTAGTAAAGCTCAGAAAGTGAGTGGGGCACAGCAGCTCATGCCTGATATCCTAGCACTTTGGGAGGCCAAGTCAGGAGGTTCACTTGAAGCCAGGAATTCAAGACCAGCCTGGGCAACGTAGCGAGACCCCATCTCTAGTGTGCGCCTGTGGTCCCATCTACTAGGGAGCCTGAAACAGGAGGATCACTTGAGCCCAGGAGTTTCAGGTTGCAGTGAGCTATGATGATGCCACTGCACTCTAGCGCAGGCAACAGAACAAGACCCTGTTTCAAAAAAAACAAAATTTCTTTGATGGGGTTCAGAAAAACACTGTGGGAACACAGAGGAAGAAATAATTAATTCTTCCAGGCAGAGTAGAGTGTCAAAGAAGAAAAAATGATTTTTAAATTGGGTTTATTTTCCTCTTTTTTTCTCTGTCCATTTGAAATGGTCTTCAAAAATGATTGAGGGTGGGAAGAAGATGAGGGGTTTGCCAGTCAGAAAAGTGAGAAGGCTATTCTGGGTGGAGAAAGCAGCCTGAGCAAAGATGTAATATTTTAGACAGAGTAATTGCGTGCATTTATGTTTATCCAATAGATACCTACTGAGTTTCTGCTATGTATCAGACAGTGTGTTTGAGTATTAGAGATTTAAAGACAGATAGTTCCTGTTTTCAAGGAATTTGTAGTTGAGTTGAAGACACAGACATATAAACAGATAATTAAATACAATTTGACAAGTACAGGAATAGTGTTTATAAGATATAGTGAGAATGGTCACTTAAGTGACTGGGTTGGGGGTAGACTGTAGAAAATGCTTCCTGAAAGTGATGGGTAGGATTGGGAAAACATGAAGTGGGAAAGGTGGGTTAAGGCCAGACTATAAAGAGTTTAATGATGTAGAGAATCAGTTCTGGAGTCAGACTGCCTGTGTTCAAGTCCTGGCTCTGCCACTTACTGGCTGTTTAACCTTGAGCAAATTTCTTAACCTTTCTGTGCCTCATAACAGTCCTTTCCTTATTGAATAGTGTGAAGATTAAACAGATAATATGTGAGAAGTCCTTAGAACACTGCCAGTTAAAACTATTGTACCAATTTTGTGTCTTGTTTGTTAAGTTGAAAGGGGAAAGGAGAACTAAAATTCAGTGGTTTTCCTTTAAAGCCTTCTTGGTCTATAGGTTATAATATAGGCAGGAGCAGTGTTAAGCTTTTAGTAGTGTCATCTTTAGAACTGAAAGCAAAGGAAGATCATGGTTGAGTGAAATTAGTCAAAGAGAACTTATTGTTATTAAACCAGCTTGTGTTTTCAAGTAATTGATTTTTTTTTCCTTGTGATATATGACTGCAGAAATCCCAGCTATCTTCTAAGATAGCTCAGATGAATCTCTGTAATAAATCATCCTGTAAACAATGTTGAGATACATTTTTTTTTGGTCTGGTAAATTAGCAAAAATAAAAAATATAGTAGTCATACTTTATGTTGTCAAGGGTTGGAAGAAATTGATATGCTCAGACATTGAGCTGGTGGCATTGAAAATCAGTTAGGGCCCTAGTTCTGGTGTGGTCACTATGCGATACATGTTTTGGTCCTCGTGTGGGAAATGACGGTATTAGACTGGATAAGCCATTTGAGGTGGTTGAATCATGGTCATTCATAATTATGTGGACAGTATATGGCATCTCTCCCCACTTTCCCACAGTCTGTCAGAAAGGAAAGGGTCTGTTGTTAAAAAAGGTTCCCCTGGAGATTCTGATTAGATACCATAATGTCCTCTCACATTGAGAACCACTGAACTAGAGGACTTCTGAGATCCTCATAATTTTAACTTTCTAGAATTCTGTGGTCAGGGAAGAAGAAGCTTGAAGTAGGAAGTGAAGAAGAAATTCTTGAGCTTAGAAGCAAAAATAGGACTGCTCACAAAATTAGAGTACCTCAATTCTATGTTTTGTCCAAAATGAATAGTGTAGCTAGAGATTCTTGTACAAAAGTAAAATAATTAGGTGCAGACATCTTGCTTGCAGCATTGTTTATAACAGAAAAAATAATGGGCAACAGACTAAGAGTCCATCAGCAGGAGACTAGATAAACCAAGCATGGTATATCCCAGCAGTAGATTTCAGCCATTATGCAACCATTAAAAAACCTTAAATCCAACTCTTTAACATATATAGTAGACTTTAGAGTCAAAATAAATTCATTCATTTCTCACCATCTCTATCACAACCACCTTGGTCTAAACCAGGCATCATTTCTTATCTAAAATACTGCAGTAGTCTAACCAGTCTCCCTCCTTAGCATAAACTTAAGTGTGGTCCAAGGGCCCAGCAGGATGAATAGTGACACTCAGGGAATTCCAAGGGTTTAGAAGCTCCCTCCGAGGAGCCAGGAAGGAACAAAGGCCAGTCAAATTCTTTGTTATAGGACACAATCACATTTAGAAAATTAGATCCAAAGTCTGTACCATGTCCTACAAGGCCTAGATGGTCTGGCTCTCAGACACCTCTCTCACCTCATTTTCTACCATTCCTTTTTCATTTGTTCTTCTCTAGCCAGACTGGCCTCCATCTGTTCCTTACCTTTTTTTTGAAGACAAAGGTCTCATTATGTTTCCCAGGCTGGCCTTGAACTCCTGGGCTCAAGCGATCCTCCTAATTCAACCTCCCAAGTAGCTGGGACTACAGTTTTTTGTTGGTTTTTTTGTTTGCTTGTTTGTTTGTTTTTAATTTTTTTGCCTTGAATTTGTTTTTTTATTCATCAGTGCAAGGTAGTTACCAAATAAAACTTTGTGGAATTAACTAATGTCTACTTTCTTGTTCTCTTTGAATTTTGTACATGTGTTATCTATTCAAAAATACTTTTAAAGAATAGTACAAGGGAATATGTAAACTTAAATAAAGCAGCTTAGCTTTATTTGTTCTGTAAGTTAGCTTATGAAATACTTTATCTGTTTTTTAGATGTGAAAGCTTTTTTTCTACTGATAACGTCATTATGGAAGCAGAATTAATCCTTTCTTTCTCAATTCCTTTAAGACTTTGTTTATAATGCTAGTATAACATTTATTACAGTGGCTCAAGTCTTCTGGCCCTTTCTTCTTCCACTGCCTGCCTCCCCACATCTTGAAACTTTTGTAGCCTTGATGGCTAGCACAGTGCTTTGTGTATATTAGAAAATGCTACAGTAACTATTTTAATTAAATTGATATCTCCTCTTTATTGGCCCAATAAAAACACAATGCTGAATTTGAAAAAGATCATTTAAAGACTGTATAGTAGTTTTCCTTCTTATTTTCAATAATTTATTTATTTATTTTTTTGAGACAGAGTCTCACTGTGTTGCCTGGGCTAGAGTGCCGTGGCGTCATCCTAGCTCACAGCAACCTCAAACTCCTGGGCTCAAGCGATCCTCCTGCCTCAGCCTCTCAAGTAGCTGGGACTACAGGCATGTGCCACCATGCCCGGCTAATTTTTTCTATATATATATTTTTTTTAATTGTCCAATTAATTTCTTTCTATTTTTAGTAGAGACGGGGTCTCGCTTTTGCTCAGGCTGGTTTCGAACTCCTGAGTTCAAACAATCCACCCGCCTCGGCCTCCCAGAGAGCTAGGATTACAGGTGTGAGCCACCGCACCCGGCCTTCAGTAATTTATTTTAAAAATACATTTTTTTTTTTTTAGAAAATATTTGCTGCTAGGACAGCTATGAAGAAGAATAAAACTCAGTCCTTTGAGGGACAGACTGTTACAGGTGGAATCCAGGTACTTAAGTAAGGGATTTATAACACTAAAGCAAGTGTACTTGAATAGAGGAAGTTGCAGAATGTTACGGGGGCACAATATAGGAAGATTCTGGGAAAAAGACTTCCCTGAAGAAGTGAGTTGGAACTGTGTATTAAAAAGAAGTTAGAGAAATCTGCTAGGCTAAGAGTGGAGTAGGAGAGGAGAGCATTTCAGTACAGAAACTGTGTGCTCAGAGGCACAGCCATGAAATATGGAGGATAGGATACCTTGTGGGAAACACTTGCAGATGAGACTAGAAAGGATAGTTAGAGCCAGATTATAAGGAGGTTTGCATGCCATATATAAAGAGTGCAGACTTTGTCCTATAAAGTGAGGATTTATTATGGTTAATAATAGACTTTTCACTTTAGAAAAATAAATTCTTGTGGCAGTGGGAAAATGGGCTGAAAATACCGTGGTTGCAAAAAGCGCAATGAAGAATTTAGTTTAATAATCCATGCAAAAGATGATAAAGGCTTGGAAAAGATATTGTCAACAGGGCTTGGTGACCAAGAAATTATAGAAACTGAGAGAAAAGTTAAGAATTAAGCCTCAGTGGCTGGGTGCAGTGGCTCACGCTTGTAATCCTAGCTCTCTGGAAGGCCGAGGCGGAAGGATAGCTGGAGCTCAGGGACTCGACGCCAGCCTGAGCAAGAGCGAGACCCCATCTCTACTGAATACAAAAGACATACAAAAATTAAAAAAAAAATACACAAAAGAACAAAACCCAGCCAGGCGTTTGGCATGCTCCTGTAGGCCCAACTACCACTGAGGCTGAGGTAGAAGGATCGCTCACAGTCCAGAGTTGGAGCTTGTGGTTAGTTATAATGACATCACTGCACTCTACCCAGGGACACCGAGTGGCACTCTGTCTCAACAAAAAAAAATTAAGCCTCAAATTTCTAAGTGGTGATGAGGATAATAATGAGGCTTTTAATGGAAATAAGGATTGAAGGATAAGGAGACTAAGCAGGGACTTTCCTTAGTGTAGTTTGGGTCATATTGTTTTTAATTGCCTTTATCCAGGTGGAGATGTCCAGCATGCCTTTGAACGTATGGAACTGAGCGTAGGAGCAAAGTAAGGGCAGGAGGGAGGGGGAGAGAAAAAGATGAGATGAGGGACTTACACATAAAGGCCACAGTGGAGCAGTGGGAATAGATGTGATTTTTTTTCTTTCTTTTTTTTTTTTTTTAAACATAGGGAAAAGGCCATTGGCCCTAGGAAGCCATCAGCACAGAATAAAGAAAACAGGACAGACAACAACACCAAACAGCCAGAGGGATATGAGGAAAAACAGAAGAAATACTATTAGAGGGTGAGACAGGAAAATGTTTCAAGGGGAAGGGCCAGCCATGTCAAATAGGCCTAGGATTTGACAATTCAGGGATGTAATGGAAACTAAGAAACTAGTTTTAATAGAGTAGTGTAAATAAAAGTCAGATTGCAGTGAGAGGAGTGAGGATGGCAAATGTTGAGTTTTTCGAAAGTTTAGTTGTAAAGGGAAGGAAAGAGGGGCAGAGGGAGGTGGAGCATGGGCAGGGTCACCTGAATAAGAGGTAGAGATGAGAAAATGTTTTTTGTTTTTTCTTAAGCATGTGGGAGTGTTAAACATGCTTGTAGGCCAAGAGAGAGAAACAAGTGCAAAGGAGGACTTGAAAATATGAGAAGAAAGATTGTTAATGGAGAAAGGCCTCAGAGGCTGTGCCAGGGAAATAGGATGTAGCGTGGGTAGAGAATTAGCCTTAGTGGAAAGAAGCAGGACCACTTCTGAAACCAGGAAGAAGGATGGGATAAAAAGTTAGACAAGTTTAGAGGTGTGGGGGAGGAAAGTTGAAATTGTTTATTGGATCATTTGATCAGGCCTCTGTTTTCTCATTCACCTATAAGGGAATAAGAAGGCTTCAGGTGAATGGTGAAGGTTTAGAACAGAAACTAGAAGTTTAGATAAGACTGAATATTTGTAAGGTAGCAAAAGGATGTTAGCAGTTAAAGTGGCATTGAGTGTCGATTCGCAGTGACTGACTGGGAGTTTCAGGTTGAGAAGGGAGACAAAGCTGGAAACACTCAGACACTGAAAGAATGGGGTGCTAGGGACTGGAGACTGAAGTTCAGGTTCAGTGGAAACGAGAGAATAGGAAAGGAAGAAGGAGAGAAACTCGTGATCATGAAGGGAAATTTTCAGAGTTGTGAAAGACACAATTCCTGATTTTAAAATAATTGAAAAACAAATATCTGCAGTAGGATTTTGAAGGTTTTTATTATAAACCTTCAGACTTTATTCTGTCATTGCTTTCACAGTGATTCACTAATGTGCCTTGCAGGCAAGAAAGAAAAGAAAATACCAGTGCTTAGTTATGGCACCCAGACTACCCACTGTACAGAGAGCGGACAAGCAGGGCAGGAGTTCATTTCTACCCAGTTAGGGCTCAGCTGAAAGCAGTGCTATAGAACATACTTGCTGAGGGAAATGCCAGCACTTACATAAAGCACTTGCCCATGACAGAAACGGAGCGAGCTGCCATGTGTGCACATTCTTGAGGGGCAAAGGTGGCCAGCCCACCCACCCGTCATCTTCTGCTAGTGCCTGGAGGAGGCAGCAGGGGCAGGTAGCATGGTGTGTTTCTCTTTTGCAGTGAGACCTGACGATTA
This sequence comes from Avahi laniger, assembly GCA_963575035.1. Taxonomy (NCBI): domain Eukaryota; kingdom Metazoa; phylum Chordata; class Mammalia; order Primates; family Indriidae; genus Avahi; species Avahi laniger. Next base: position 2,822 of record CAUYSK010045485.1, on the reverse strand, counting down.
GGGTCATGCTTGCTTGAAAACATTCTTTTGGATAATTGGATAAAGATTTATCAGGTGCCAGTGTATTTCCTGCATTCTTCAAAGTGGATATGGGAGCTTCATTGGTCCTGATCTTCCTTGGCCTCCTTTTGGACAAGTCAAGTTTTTTTTTTTGTTTTTGTTTTTGTTTTTTTTTTTTTTTTTGAGACAGAGTCTCACTGTGTTGCCCGGTCCAGAGTGCCATTGCATCAGCCTAGCTCACAACAACCTCAAACCCCTGGGCTTAAGCGATCCTTCTGCCTCAGCCTCCCAAGTAGCTGGACTACAGGCACATACCACCATGCCCGGCTAATTTTTTCTATATATTTTTAATTGTCCAGCTGATTTCTTTCTATTTTTTTTAGTAGAGACGGGGTCTCACTCTTGCTCAGGCTGGTCGTGAACTCCTGAGCTCAAATAATCCGCCTGCCTCGGCCTCCCAGAGTGTTAGGATTACAGGCGTGAGCCACCACGCCTGGCCAATAAGTCAGATTTTAAAAGAGAACAGCCCATCCCCTTGAGGGATCCCTCAGTATTTTATGGTGGAAAATGATCTGGGAGCATGTGAAATGGTTTTATCTTTACACCATTCACAATATTCCAGAGCAAATTTTTTTAATCTTTGTTACCTAAAGAGGCCCATGGGAACCAGAGGGGTCCTTAAGTAGTACTAAGACAAGAAATACACAGTGTTGGCCAGTCTTACTCTCACATCTTAAAGGGAAATGTTAACAATTGTTGCCACTTCCCTTCCAGAAAATACAAAGGCAAGAATTAAAAATCAAGTTCTTAGAAGAGGATGTGAAATGAGGATCTAATGTGCCTACATGGATCTAATATGTTACACAAAATATGTATGTTTTTGTTTTTGAGTAAGTCTCACTCTGTCACCCCTGGCTAGAGTGCAGTAGCATGAGTCTAACTCACTGCAACCTCAAACTCCTGGGCTCAAGTGATCCTCCTGCCTCAGCCTCCCAAGTAGCTGGGACTACGGGCATATGCCACCATGCTTGGCTAATTTTTTCTACTTTTAGTAGAGATGGGGTCTCACTCGTGCTCAGACTGGTCTTGAACTCCTGACCTCAAGTGATCCTCCCACGTTGGCCTCCCAGAGTGTTAGGATTACAGGCTTGAGCCACCGTGCCCAGCCCTAAGCAAGTTTCAGCTATTCTTTTTTCTTTTTATGAGGACTGGGCTTAATGCTTTTGAAAATAAGACTCTTCTCTGGCTTCTTTTATTTAATACGGCCTTGGACCAGTCCTCCTCTATAAGCTCAAAGCCTTTCTTTTAGTGTAGGAAAGAAATGTTCTTTTGGTTTCTTAGAAAAGGAACTAAATTAGAAAAGGTACAATAGAGGATGGTTCATGCTTAATCACTATAATTTTTATTAATAATATTGTAAACCTGTGTTAATTACAATAATGTATGCCCTATTCTTTTTTTTTTTTTTTGCTCAAAAATTGCTTAAGATATGCCCTGTTTTTGAAGAACATTAGACTGAATCATTTGATGGAAAAGCAATTTGTTGGGGCCATATCAATTGTCTAAAATACCATCACCTTCTGAATTATTTCTAAAGCTGCATTATTGTTATCTTCACTGTTTCAGATCAGTCTTGTTTTATTATTACACTATGGATTCTTCATTAAGAATAAAATGATCTGTTATTTAGCTAAAAAGAGATAGAAGGTATTTTGTTTTTTAGTTTTGACTAGAAAAATGTCCTCAAGTGTGATCTCCGTACCAGTGGTATCAACATCATTTGCAAACTTGTTAGAAATGCAGGTCTTAGGCCCCACGTCAACCCTTCTCAGTCAGAATTTGTAGGCCTGGACCCATCCATGTGAGTTTTAACAAGCCCTGTAGATGATTCTGATGATGCACATTAAAGTTTGAGAGCCACTGGGCAAAAACTAATGGGGTACAGACAGATTCTGTAAAAGCTTTCTGTGCAGCTCTTCTCTTTGCCATTTAGATACTCAGGGCACCATCTATTTGGGGCTCTGGATTAGAGTCTTACAGTGCTGACTTCCGCATCTTCCTTTTTTCCCCACCCTGAAAACTCGTAGCTCCAATATCCATAAAATCATTATTCTTTCTTTCAGCAGCATTTTCCTCTGTCATAGAGATTACATTTATTTATTTGTTTGTTTGTTTATGTTAAAGAGAGGTAGACAGAGTGGGGATGAGAGGGGGAACTACAGATTAACTTTAAATAAGGAATTAGCTACAAAATAATATCTTGGCAAGAGAAATAGAATGGGTTACACCTCTGTAGAGTGCTTGTGTAACTCTGGAACTACATTTATATTTCCATTAACCACAAAATCCACATAAGTCCAGAAATAAGAAGTCATACTTATTTTTTTGTCTCAGGCTAGTAAAACAGAACAGAAGAATATCAGGGAGTTCTTTTATTTGTACTTTTAGCAGAATAAACATTGATAGAACTCAGGTTGTATTAATAACTACACTATGTGTTTTGTTTTATTAGTTTTTATGCACAGATATTAAATATTGCATGATTTTTATCCATATTGTAATTGTTTGGATAGCTAGTTGCAGTCACTGGCCAAACCTTACATATCTTTTTTTTTTTTTTTTTTTTTTGAGACAGACTCTCACTCTCTTGCCTGGAGCGAGTGCCGTGGCGTCAGCCTAGCTCACAGCAACCTCAAACTCCTGGGCTCAAGCAATCCTACTGTCTCAGCCTCCCAAGTAGCTGGGACTACAGGCATGTGCCACCATGCCCGGCTAGTTTTTTCTATATATATTTTTAGCTGTCCAATTAATTTCTTTCTATT
>CAUYSK010045484.1:0-49759 GCA_963575035.1 Avahi laniger | reverse complement strand
TTTTTCTATATATATTTTTAGCTGTCCAATTAATTTCTTTCTATTTTTTTTTTTTTTGGTAGAGACGGGGTCTCGCTCTTGCTCAGGCTGGTCTCGAACTCCTGAGCTCAGAACGATCCGCCCACCTCGGCCTCCCAGAGTGCTAGGATTACAGGCGTGAGCCACCGCGCCCGGCCCTTCGTTTGTACTCTTTTCCCAGATCCCACAGAAGTGAGGGACATGCTAGTCCTGGCGTCTATCTTTATTGTTGTCATAAATAAGAATTCCTTGATCTCCCTCGCTCACCTTCCTCTTAGCTATAGTCCTTCTCTCTAACTCTTCTTCTCTTATTCTTTAAAATCTATCTATGCTTCCTGGTAAAGGTCTTTCCAGCTAAGTCCACTGGGCTTTGGCTGTCTTCTGACTCTCCCGGTGTGTTTGTTTAGCCCACGCAGCCGGTCCCTTTGCACAAATGTTGTGTATTTGCTCCCTACCCGCTGTTATGGTCTCTCTGTGTGAGTTCTTCTCTTTTTAGACTGACAGTAACTGGCTGAGCCCGTTCCCTGAGGTACACAGAGAAGTCATCTGAGGACAGATGAATGACCCAAGTTACTCTTCTGTAGACTTTTATCTAGGTTTAATTCACTTTTCCTGTCTCCGTTATCAATGCCTTTTGGTCACGTGAAGAAGGTGAGCTTTCTTTTCATGTAGAAATATTTCAAACTTTACAGGATTGTGGGTACTAGACCAAATTCCCTAGACAGATTAAAAAGGCATTTTAGTGTAATTTAGTGGTAAAGTTTGAAATTCCACAACCTCAGAAAACATTGTTAGAACTCTTGTTTGTGTTCCTGGGCTGGTAGGTAATATGGTATTTCACAAATGCCCTCTGTTCCCTGCAAAATAAATATACCTCCTGTGATGTAGCAATTACACAGAAAGAAAAAGGAGACGTTTCATACTCTTCTTTTTTTCATTTAGTCTAGAGCCCCATGAAAAACTCTCAAAACTTAAGTAAAAGATCATAAACAAATAAGCATTTACTCAAAGTTTAGGAGTTTCAGCTGATGTGGTTGTCTTTGTATATGATCCACTTTAGTATTTAAAAGTCTTTGAGATAGTTCATGATTCTCCTTAAACATCTTTATGAAATGTGTAGAACTTGTCATTGTTAACATTATATTCCACCACTTCTCCACCCTTCACCCCAGGACTTGGAGGTAGAGCTTTTGGCTTTTCGACACCCTCTCCTAGGCCTCAGCACTTCCTAGACACTAACTCCAGATGACTCGGGTGGGGTGGAGGGGTGGGATTCAGGTGGGATTTAGCCTCAGAGGGACATGGATGCTCATCTATTCCATCCTGAGGCCACCTGATCTTCCCTGATTTATATATGTATTTTTTATTTGCTTGTGTGCACTGGATAAGTGACACTCATGATTTTTTTTTGATTATACAATCATTTTGCATTTTATTTAGTATAAATGATGTACCACATGAACACATATGTATACATCATACACCTACTAATGTGAATGTTTCACAAATCAATAGTTATTTATTATATTTGATGCCCTCTGATACTGTGTATTCTATTTGATTCTGTTTCATTAAAAAATACACTAGTCACAACACAATTGATTTCATAACCCACTAATGGTTCATGATTTGGAATTTGGAAATTACTGCACTAGGTACTTCCATAAGGATGTGAAAAAGTTCCTTCTTCTCTGAAGGAGGCTGATCGACCTAGAGAGTGATTTATACACACACCATAGCCCAGACAGTTCTGTTTTCGAGTAAGGTGTGTTCCAAGATTTGATGAAAGTTGGGCCTGGGTTGAAGCTCCCAACACAGCAAGTAATTGGGAACCACCAGTTTATTCTTTTCCTGAGTCCTGGATTTGGACTCCAGTGGGAAATTAGGTACCCAAATGTTCTCAGTCTAACATGCAGTAACCACAGGACTCTTCTCACTCTCTCTTGCACATACTCTCTCATAAATAAAGGAAAAAGAAAAAACAAAATTAAACCAGATACAAAGAAAACATATGAGGCTGTTGATGCATTTCCCAGTTATTGTAAAATTGTGTCTCAGACTCTTGGATGCTTCTGAATGTTTTGCCCAATTTCCTTTGGTATGCCTCTCAAGATACAGGGTGATGGTTTATTTTAGGCAAGGCTGGCAGCTGCCTTCGACTGCTCTTTTGCAAGCAACTGTATGAGGATAGCCACTAAATTTATTTTTACATTTCACCACAGGACAAAATCCACATTTTCAATCAAGTGTTGGACACTCCAATTTAACAAATTGTGAAAAATCTGTTGGCCCAGATAAACGTTTGCTAAGAGTATTCTTTTCTCTAAATTAAGATTTTGCTCCCGGAAGCCCAAGAATTCATTAAGCCGTAATTAGCCGTGATCACTGATGATTTAAAATACAGTAATAAAGAGGAAGTTTATACTGAGCTTTGAAGACACCATTGGATGTGTCCTGTGGTTGACTTTTTATAGCTTTAGTTTTAAAATAACTTTCCTATTTCATCTGCGGCCGCCTTTTCTCCACCCAGCTCTTCACACAAGCAGGGTGGGAGCTGTCTTCCAAGTTCCCGATGCTGCAGGCGGTGACATCTGCCTCTGTGGACTCAGACAAAGTGCCACATCATCTCAAACCAACATACCACTTATGAAGTCACAGGCTTTCCCATAAAAAGGACTGGCTTCATCTATCATCTAAAAAGAGACAAAGTATTCTTCAAAGATACATTTGCTGCAACAAACCCAGAGCACCCTAGGAGGGGGGATTCTCTCATTATTCTATTAGCTGATGTGGTCAAGGGAATTCATTTTGATTAGCTGCTTGAGCTCAGAAGGTAAGTAACTTGATTAAAGGCACATAGCAGTAGTACTTAGATCTAAGCTCAGGTTTCTCTGCCTTCAGAGCCTATCCTCCTGTTCTGGTACACACGCACCAGCCTAGCAGTCCTAAAGCAGCTCTTCAGCTTTTATGGTATCTGACAGGGGGACATGTCTTATATTTTTCATTTTTCTAAATAAAGCCTAGGTTTATAGGGACCATTGGTACCTGAAGTAGGGCAAGGAATACCCTTGATAGTTTTATCTCTTGTCTGCATTTTACTTTTGGTATATCAAGAGATATACCACACAAAGTTTATTTGCTCTTATGGTTTTTATTTGTATCATTATTACTGAAATTTTATTTGTATCATTGCCCCTGGAATGGGTTTTATTGTGGCTCTTTATTTGTGCCTACATTTTACTGTGGCTCTTCCACCTGCAGCTCAGTCCCTTTTAAGACTAACATTTTTGTATTTAACAGTGGACATATCTTTCCATTGAGCTGTCATGACTGTGATGTTAGTGTCTCCGGATTTAAGAAAAATCTACTTCACTAAATGTGTTTTGTTATTTTTGTTAGGTTATAGACTAGGCTACTGTGCCATACCGTGTTGGAAAGCACACAAGCTCTGGAGTCAGATAGGTTTTGATGTACACCTTGGGTCTTCTACTTACAGTTACATGACTTTGAGACAGTTACTTAGTATTTTAGTATACTCAGTTCCTAGAACTCAATCAATGGGCACACAATCCTCTGTCATTGTTAATTTTCTTTTCCTATGTGTTGTATGAATGCGTATGAACTTTTCAGACTCTATTGGATCACAGAAATCTATTTAGGTTTTTGAGATGAATGAGTTAATCCACTTTCCCCTGGTGAAATGCTTCATGTCGCTGAGGGGTGGGGCCTTGAGAATGTTGTCATTTCCACTCAGTTCAGTTTACTCTCTCCAACCCAAGTAGGAGAAGCAACAGCAAACAGCACATTATTAGTCACTGTTGCTTTCCACCAAGATTTCAAACTAAAAATATGTATTTTAAACTACATGTTTGCTCCTCTTAAAGAGTTGGATTATAAACTGTTAGAAATCAGGGACCATTAAACAACCATTTTCATCTGCAGCGGATTCATAATATAATCATCTCTGAGTGTGGGAAGGATGTGTCCATGAATGCCAAGTAAAGTGCCATACCGTTAGTAAATGCGAAGCCTTTCCGGCTTTCTCCAACCAGACTTAAATGGTTCTTCTTCCAAACTTGTGTAGCACTTTGCACCTGTAACTGGGGGTGGAGTGGATTCCAGTCTGAGCCTAAGGTATTCCGTCAGTGGGCTTTAGGTATATCTGGCCTACTAGAATCTGTTTTCAGGAGAGACCATGGAACCTCCTGGAGACTATTCATCCTGAGGAAGGGGGTACCAGACTCAGCCAGAAATTGGAAGGGAGGAGTGATTCCAAGCATTGTGTGGAATTTATTTTCTTGGCCATTCATGACCTAAAGACCAGGCAAGGAGCAGGGTATGGGCAGGGAGGAAGTATGGGATGGTTGCAGGTAAATAGGGACCATTGGTAAAAAATGGAAATGGTTGTTTCACTTTCAAAACACCTTAAGAATTTTGAGCAAAAGTAGCATGGCATTGGCGCCATCTGGGAAGGTACTGTCTAAATGAAAGCTGGATGGAGAAATGTCACCCACTTATGCACAGAACACAGCTAAACTTCAGCATCTCAAGGCCACCAGCACACAGGCAGTAGGAGCACCTGGGAAAGCTGAGGTGGCCAGTAAAAGTGGCAGTTGTCACTTAAAGAAATAGCTCTTCAGCAGGCCGAGCTAGCAGGGAGGCCACTTCTCATAGCTTAGCAAGCGGCAAAGCACCACTAATCAATTGGTGCCATGGGAGGTGTCCAGCATACGAGGGGAAAGGGTTTGTGCTGTGTGTTCTTATCTGCAGGCTCACCCTTAAATCTGCCCCAGGACTTCTGTAAATATCAGCAGGGAGAACCCAGTCAGGGCCGTGGGGCTGGCATTACAGATGGCAATCCATCAAATACATGCTATAGCCAGCAAAATCCGAGCTCTGTGAGAATGCGTGCACACTCAGGAAGTGGCTATGGATTAGATCACTCAGCTCTCAGCTTTGAAAAGGCAGCCGTGCCGGTGGGTAGGAAGAAGGTGGTCCGGGGAAGTCCTGGGAGAAGAGATTAAAGAGCTTGGTGAGGAAGAAAAGGTGCTGCATCATAGAACCTTTTAGGAACAAACCATTTCTTTAAGTAAAGTAATCATGCTGTCAGTATTTCTCTGGCTCGAGTAACATAGTGAATGCTTTTAAAGAATATGGTACTTGAATATATACAAATGTAAACCAGGTTTAAACTACATGCGATCATACTTCTATATAACCAGAAACAAAGAATGTACAAGTACAAAAAACACCTCCACATTAAATAGAATTCAAATTAATGATATTAACTAATGGGATGAATGATTTTGTGTTGGTTAAATTTAAAATCACCGTGCCAGGCAAAAATGTGGTGTAGATGGAACCACACAGGAGGAGAAACAGGCTGTCAGCGAGAGAGAATCGTTCTGTGCACAAACGATTTGCTGATGGTTTCCAGTGAACTTGGGTGGCTCTCTAACATTATTACATCACAGCATGCATTTTCTGAAAATCCTTGAGACCCAGAACAAAGTGTCTGCTCATAAAATCTTTCACTTTGCCGTGTGCATTGGGCTTGGGGATGAGGAGTGAGGGCGAGGGAGCTGCCCCTCTCTCCACTGCTCACGCAGAATTCAGCCTGGTGCTCTCCGCCAGGAGGGTGTGTTGTCAGGTCCTCGCGATGCCTTGCAACATTCAGAATTTGCAAAGAATTTTACCATCTGCTTTTTCTGTGTCCTGATGTCACACAGAACAGAGTATGTAAGACTATTCTCGCCCTCAAACTTTTCCCTTTTAAGGGGATGCACACTTGTCCAATTTTAGGGATAAAACAACCCTTTTTTTGCTCCTGTTCTCTGTCTTTTCCTGGAGAAAGACAAGAGTCTGTATCAGAGAATGGTTTCCAAGATCCTGGCTCGGGATGGGAGGGGCAGTTGAGCAGGCATGTTTGCTTTTTTGTATTTGGCTGTTTCTGACTGTGGAGGTGCTGCCAGACTTCAAGAACCACAGGCTCCAGGTGCAGGTGGCCATTTGCCTCCCTGCCCCAGACAGAGCTGTTCTTCATCCCTCCCTCCCTCTTCCAACCTGCCTCTGAATGCCTGGCGCTCGGCGACACTCCTGCCACTTCCACTCACAGCGTCCATCTCTGGCAACCTCTTCAGTTGTTCTCTGCTGGTCATTGTCTTCATGTCTTTGCTTTTCTCCTGTCTTATATTTTCATCGATGTTTCTCATCTCAAGAAATAAGTTTAAGTAAGTTCACCATGGTATTCGTCTGTTTGGGCTGCTGTAACAAGATGCCGTACACTGGGTGGCTTATAAACAACAGAAATTTATTGCTCGCAGTTCCGGAGGAGGCTGGGAAGTCCAAGATCGAGGTGCAGGCAGATTGGGTGTCTGGCAAGGGCCCACTTTCTGGTTCATAGAAGGCATCTTCTTGCTGTGTCCTCACACGGAGGAAGGGAAGAACTGTAGTCTTTGCAGCTCCTTATAGGGGCGCTAATCCTATTCATAAGGGCTCCACTCTCGTGACTTAATCATCTCCCAAAGTCCCCGCCTCTTAATACCGCCACATTGGGAGCCAGATTTCAACATATGAATTTTGGGCAAACACATTCAGACTGTAGCCACCGTCTAGTCAGACTGTACCTTTTCTTTGTTCTCAGTGGCTGACAAACGAGGCATGGCCTGTCAGGGATATCGTGGGAGCATTCACCTCTTGCTTAGAACGGTGCAGGAACAGAACAAGCTGCTGAAGTGTTAGGGCTGACCCTGAGCCCTGGCAAGCTCTGTGACAATGGTGCTGGGAGGTGCTGGTGTCAGAGTCTTCCCCCAGAGGAAACTGCCTCCATGCTCTCTGTTCAAATGCAGGCAAAAAGTCACAGCAACCTTCCTGGTGCACAAGGGGAGATCATCAAAAAGTGTCTTTCATCTCTTGGGCTCCCTTCATGGCTGTTTTTTGTTATTGTTGGCAGAACCCTCCTTCAGCAACTCCAGAAGCTCCAGACGTTGGTGATGGGCAAGGTTTCTCGTACCTGCAAGCTAGCTGGCACGCAGACTGGCACCTGCCTCATGGTGAGTTCCCCAGAGGGACAACACAGTCATTGCCCCTGGCCCAGGCCCCTGTCTCCAGTCTCTCTCGGCTTGCCAAGGTCAGGTGCTGTGCGGTTGGAGAAACCACACGGTTCAACCCGAGCTGTTCTTTTGTTGGACACTCCAATGACGTGACCTGTGGGTGCCACCTGCTGGCCCAACAGACAGGAGTCCGCCTCCCCGGCTGTCCCAGGTGTTGCAGGTCTCAAGCTTTGCCCTGTGGAGTCTGGAATCCACAGCTCGCCATGTTCTGTCCTCCCACTCCAGGTCGTCGTGCTGTGCTTTGCCGTGGCGTTTGGCAGCTTCTTTCAGGGCTACGGGCCTTATCCCTCTGCCACCAAGATGGCTCTGCCCAGCCAGCATTCCATGCCGGAGCCGTACACAGCCTCCGTTGGTAAGACAGCACTCAGCAACTTGGGAAACGTCTTGTTTTGTTTCTTTGGAGCTGGGTTTCTCAGTTTTCCAAATGAAATCTTATGCGAAAATCCAGTTTTTAAAAAGTGTTGTAAAGTGGAGCTTCTCCATTGGAAGGGGAAGGAAGAGACGTGGGGTTTCTGTGCCCGGCTGCTGCCTGCCCTTTGGGCCCCTCACCCACTGGGCTCAGGCATCCCTGGGAATTCTCTAGAGCTTGACAGAGCCCAGTGTGCAAACTGCTATTCTAGACTGTGTTCCTGGATGCATTCTGACATCCCTTCTGTGAGTTTTGTTCAGGGGGAGGGAAGTAGATGAGGCTGGGGGGGAAGAGGATTAAGCTTTCTGTGACGTTTTAAGAGAACCTCTGTGTTTCTGCCTCCACTGAGTGGAATTGCACGTGACCATAGTAAGAGTTCGTAAAATGACATTAAAGAATTGATCTGTCTTACAAAACATTATGCCCAAGACTTAGAGAACTTGGAGATTCAGATGTTAGATAAGAAGTGTAGGATATTCTCACGTAGATCAGTTACCTCAGTATGCAGGAAACAAACGGGTGGTGAGTAAGGAATACATACATGAATATACATGTCCGCTAATAAGAACAAGCATGGAGTTAGGGGGTGTGGTAGTCTCCCCTTATCCAAGGTTTCACTTTCTGCGGTTTCAGTAGTCAACCAAGGTCCAAAAATAGGTGTGTACAGTACAACAAGAAATTTTGAGAGAGACCACATTCATGTTAATATAACTTTTATTATAGGATATTATTAGAATTATTTATTTTATTATTCATTGTTAATTGCTTACTGTGCCTAATTCATAAACTAAATTTTATCATAGGTATGGATATATAGGAAAAACCATTGTATATGTAGGGCTCAGTACTGAGTTTCAGACATCCACTGGAGGCCTTGGAACATATCCGCAGGAATAAGGGGGGACCACTGTATTGGATGTAGGGTAGGGACAGTTTTGCCATTCTGAAATGTCCATGGTCCTTACCAGCAGGTGCATCCTTGCCAGGGATGTGACAGAAGTGCTTGCATTCCAATCAAATAATTTCAGTGGCCTGTTGGGAAATTCTTTTTTCCCCAAGGGCAGCTATCTTCAAATTTAATTGGAAGGCAATGAGAGCATAGTTCTATGTTGTATAAAACTGCTACAGAGCCATCTAGCTGTGTGACTATCCTATAAAACAAAAGAGACTGTCTCCGTCCTTTGATTTATGGCTTCGTGCCTTTTCTCCAGTTTCTAAATGAAAATGCCCTGCACCTCATCTCCCACTCACTGGGGATGCTTTCTTTTAGCTGGGTCTGGACGTCTCCAAGTATTTGACTACCATTCCCAAGAATTGTTTTCCCTAGATGGTTATGGGTGGGGAGGAGGGGGGAGTTTTATTTTCAAAGCAGTGGGGGTGGTAGTTTGCTTGGTGTTTATTTGCTTTTCTATTGTTCTTCCAGCACTGTATAATTGGTATAATTTTTTAATGTACAAACTCTGAAACCCTGAAGCTCTTATAGAAAGCCAAATCCAGTTGGAATCTTCAGTCCTGGGCAATTAGAACACACACCTTGTCATCAGCCACCGGCCCTGAGCTTCCGCGGTCAGGGGATGTGGTGGACCACTGTGGTCCTTCGCTAATGCCTTGTTACCTTGCTCTGTTCTCAGTGAGATCCAGGAACCTGCTGATCTATGAAGAACATTCTCCTGCAGAGGAGCTGTCCAGCCCGGCCTCAGCTGGGGAGCTTGGGCCCTGGGATAGAGGCTCCTCCCTGCTCAGGGTGTCAGGGCTGGAGTCCAGGCCAGATGTGGATCTTCCCCATTTCATTATCTCGAATGAGACCAGCCTGGAGAAGTCAGTGCTTTTGGAGCTGCAGCAGCACCTGTGAGTCACAGAGATAGAGATTCAACTCCTTTAGTGCACTGATGGTGGCTTATGAGTCAGCAACTTGGTATGTAGGGTACAGGCCCTCCCAGAGGCCTAGTCCAGTACTGCCCTCTCAGGATCTATTTCCAGGACCTGGTACTGAGGGGAGAGTCTGTTGCTGGCCAACAGCTGCCCTGAGCAGAGATGGGGAAAAGATCTGGCATGAGCTCCCCCATGCCTTCTGTGACAGTAGAAAGCTGACAGTGGTGGCACCCAAGGAGTGTGGGAGGGCTCTCCCACCATCTCCATCGTCCCCTCCGAGCCACACGGGTGAACATACAGCCCAGGTAACAGCAGCGTGCTTGCTATGCAAGTGCAGTGTCAAGACACGTTCTATAGCTTCCTCCCAACTAGAGAGTAATATACATTATGCTACATGTCCATATATATGTATGATTTATATGTAAATACATGTGTTAATTATAACAATATACTTATATATTTATATTGAAGGTCATAGTGACAGGTACATGTTTCCATATTGAACAGAACCTATATTTGGCTCCAATTCTCCATGAGTTGTTTCTCTTGGATAGTTATGGGGAAATCCTTTTGGAAACTTACGGGCTTATATGATCTCAAGGTATAGTTATTGTGGTGGGGGAGGTCCCTAGGTGTGTCGGTCAGCACGGGATGGCGGGGCTGCATGCACACTCCTGGCTACGTGTGTTGTGGCTGGGGATTTAGCCAGTCTGTGCTCCACTGCCTTGCAGAAATGAGACTGTTCTGTGTAAGTGGGAAAGATTTTGGTTCAGATTCTTCAGCTTCCTTCCCCTAACCCTGCAGGGGAAGGGTCATAATTACATACTTTTATATGTGTACATTATACATGTGCATTTAACATTTGCTACTCTTTACTATTTTAAGTACTTTACAGATGTGATACAGGTTGAGTATCTTTTATCCAAAATGCTTGGGATCAGAAGTGTTTCTGGATTTTGGATCCAGAAACACTGAATTTTGGAATTTTTTGGACTTCAAAATACTCACATTATACTTATCAGTTAAGCAACCCTCATCCAAAAATCTAAAATGCTTCAAATGAGCATTTCCTTTGACTGTCATATTGGTGCTTAAAAAGTTTTTGATTCATTTCAGATTTTGGATTTTTGGATTGACGGTACTCAACTGGTATCATATAAATTCTTTTAACTACCCCAGGTGGTGAGGCATTATTAGAGAAAAAGGTCTGGAGCTGCCACGGAAAACTACAGAAGACTGAGCTGTTTGGCACATGACACAAGTTTCTCTCCTCTTAGCTCAGTTATTCATGGCCCCCTTCAAATCCTGCTTGTTCTGTGATGTCTCCCAAATAACAGAGCCTCCTAGCTCTCCTCCGAATGCCTAGAGACTTTCTAGCTTGTTATGTAGTTTAATAACATATTTATTTTTTGTTATAGATTTATTGTTATTTCAGATTAGTTCATTGTTAAAAATCTTTGTCTGGATTATTAACTCTTCTGAACAAGAGATCAGTTCTCATTCTTATATTTCTTCCTTCCCAGAGTTTAGCATGGGGCTAAACATCTTCAGTGAATACAACAATTTAATGCAATTCATAAGAAATCAGTCCCAAGCCACCGTGTTATCCTCTGGGTTGCGATGCCTCCTCTGGGTGGGGATAAAGATGGGAATGTGGACGAGTGGATAGGCTGGTAGTGGGGGACTTTGGGAACAGAGAACTGCTCCTAGGAGGGAAAAGGACAAGAAACATGCCTGGGCCAGCCCCCCAAGTTGCAGTCATCCAGTGATTGCATCACACTACAAAGCCCAAGAATTGTAGTTGACAGTTGGTGGCTAATACCTCTTTTCCTTTCAATGCCTTCACAGGGTCAGCGCCAAACTGGAGGGGAATGAAACACTAAAAGTTGTAGAACTCGACAGAAGAGTGAACACCACCTTCTAAAGAGGTTCTCTGGTCCCCTTGCCCCGACTCTACTTTTACATCCTCAAACCACCTTTGTTATAAGCTTTTCCTCTTTGCCACTGGATCTTGACAAAGACATGAACTAGCGTTAGTGGCTTTAGATGGGAGGCCAGCCTGGGATTCCTCTGCAGTGAGAAAGCACTTTCCCCATGGTCCACGCCCCTCCGTGCAGATGGGAGCCCGCATCCCTCCTTCGCTTGCTCTTACTGCCATAGGAAATTATTTTATGGGTGGGGGTGGGACAAGCAGGCTTGTTTCCACCAACAGTGCCAAAAAGATACTGCCTGATTCACACCTGTGAGGTGCACCCTCCTCTTTGAAGAAGAAATGACTCTTACTCCATCTAGACCCCAGACGCTAGCCACAAAAATGCCACAACGATGCCCGTTGGGATTTGGCAAAGCACTGACTCATGTCCTCCCTTGCTCCTGGCGGGGTCTCCGGTGGGAATGCGCCTGATGGCGGTCCTCCGCCCGCTCTGCCCCCTCGGAGCCCTCGCTGGATGGTCCCCGCACCGGCACTGGCAGGCGAGGGCTCCCCTTCATGTTCTCAGGCCGCAAGTGCAATGCCTGAAGCGATCAGGCTTTTCTACTCCAGGCGAACCTGCCCCATCTCGTTGCTTGTAGGACCTCCCATAAGCTGGTCCCCACACACCCATAGTTCCGCCTCCCCAGCTTCTCCTCCCCGTGTGTAAATAGTATTTATTAGCTCGCTGAGGCTTCTCGCTAGCAGCCACACTGGAGAGATTCCAGGCCTCCCTTCAAGCCAGCAAAGTCTTCTGCTGGCCTTTGGAGCTAGGAGGGCGCCTTAGGCTCTGGGATCCCCAATCTTTCCAGACAATGTTTTGTTTCCTTTCTTTTTTTTTTTTTCCTCCTTTTTTACTGGAGGCTTATAAAATAATTACTATTGAGAAATCCCCTGGGGCATGTGTCTGCCTCTAGGACGAGTTCAGAGGGAGCTAGAGCAATGCCTTGCTCGGTCCGGTCCGTGGCTCTGTGGCCAAGCGCTTTCTCTATCCTGTTTCCACGGCAGAGAAGGGAAGCCCTGTCCCTGACGACAGGCGTGTGGGACGACCTCGCTGGCTTGTCTTTCCACGCCTGCCCGGCTCCTCCTCCCTCTGCACTTCCACTCTGTCCTGCTCTTCCCCCGCCTCAACACGGCGCCGAGTAGTGACATTTGTGTATCCACATTCTGACCTTTTGTAGTCATGTCTGGCTACTTTGCAGCTCACCCAAAGAGATACAACCTAACCCCCAACCTACCTTTATTTTTTTTAATGATTAAAAGTAACTTTTGTAGTTTAAAACAATCTTTCCTCTTTCTTACAAATTAAGAAATGGAAATTGCTTTTTTTATTGTATAATGTAGAAGACCCTCTCCTTAAGTATTT
This sequence comes from Avahi laniger, assembly GCA_963575035.1. Lineage (NCBI taxonomy): Eukaryota > Metazoa > Chordata > Mammalia > Primates > Indriidae > Avahi > Avahi laniger. The sequence continues at coordinate 37,013 of CAUYSK010045484.1, read as the reverse complement.
TTTTCTAGCTTATAAAAGATTTTGTGTAGGAAATTTGCTTATATTTTGTATTTTATTTTTAGTCGCAGCTGAAATGTCTTTAGTTTTAGCTCCCCTCTCTCTCTCTCTCCCTCTTCTTTTTCCTCTCCTCTCTCTCCCTGCCTCTCATGTCATCTACATTGTCATTGGAGCCTGTACTTACAGGGATTAAGCCCACACCTGGCCTTCCATTCCACATCAGATAAAGGATTTGGTGTCATTAACATTTGTCGTCATACCTCATAAGTGGATCCCTGCTTTGTCTACCTACGTCCATTTGGGCCTCACTGTGAGTGAGTCCTTGCTCCCGTTACTGTGATGAAGAGGGTTCCAGACTGGGAGATGGCCAAATTCATCTTCTTGCTGTGTATGAAAGCTGGATTGGGACCACCATGGTCCTGGCAGCCCTGCTGTCTGGATGGTTCTCGGTGTCCCTTATGTTGGCCAGGGCAGGTGGAACCCGGGCTGTGCAGGAGGAGGGCTTGCTAGCAGGCTCTGCTGCTGCTCTGCTCCACTCTGCAATTCCAGATCCTCCTGGGCCTGGCTGATGTCTGGTAACCGTAGGCCACTGCTAACCCTCTCTTTTAAAATGTCGTGTCATTATGAGACATAGGCAGTCTGTGGGGCCCTAAGAAGGTTAAAAGGCAGGATCAACTCAAGTAATGTTTGGGCAGTGAGAGAGGAAAGGTTTCATATTTAAGTGCAGAAGTGAGAGAATGGGCCAGCCCATGCACCTGCTGCAGCTGAACCAGATTGGGGTTTTTGAGGCTCCCGGATATAGCCAGAGTAGAAAACCTGCTCTTCTGAATGAGGAGGGAGAATAAAAAGGAAACTTCTAACCCTTATCCTTAGGGCTTTGAGGATTTTCTTTTCCCCTCTACTCTACTCACCCTTGCTTGACATCACTGTCTCCAGACCTCTGAACAGTAGAGTTCTTTCTCTGGGAAACTATCCTTCTAGAGCAGAATCTCTATCTAGAGCCATGGAACATTAGCCAGAGGGCTCAGATGGCCCTTTTAAGGGAATTCCAAGAACCAGCATTGCTGCTCTTTGAGAAAAACCTCTGCCCTCCACTCCTTACTTGAGTGAGTAAAAGGAACTAACAATTGTCCCTTTAGGAGGACAAAAATGAGGTCAAGAGGGCACAAAAGGGTTGGATAACACCAGATTGGTTCCAAGTAATTAATGGATGTGTGCACATTTTCTGTTCAAGAGTTAAGCCCAGAATACCAGTGGATTTGTTTTTGCCACTGAGTAACCCCATTAACTAGTCGTTAATTCATGTCAGCTCTGAAGATTTCAAATAGTGGCAGGCATTGGTGACTGAATTTATGTTTTGATAAATATGACACTGTTAAAGCAACCATAACCCATAAAGAATAAATCTGTTAATTATATTTTTCATCATGTAAACAAGTTTTCCTCTTCCCTTTCTTTGATTACACTAGAAGAGGAAATGTCTTGCAAAGATTCAGAGAACAACTAATTTTTCACCGGATGAGACCTGAGTAACCCCGACCCCTCAGCATGGCTCTTTTCACAGCTCTTGACTTTGCACTTAAAAAGGGATATTGTAAATGAAAGGCCTCAGAGCCAATTTTAAGAAAGAGTTTCTGTGAAGTGTTAGGACTCTGGAGTCTAGCTCACATAAAGAGAGTGTTATATAAAAATCTGACAGCTGAACTAGGTGCTCCTTTTTGGCAGGGGGTGGGGATGAGATTTGACACCAATATAGGCAAAATTAGATAACGTTTTGGTTAATATAAATTATTTTGATTTGGAGACCTCATTTGTAGATTGTGAAAGCAGCTTTTAGTTCAACGTATTTACAAACCAACCCATAAATACCATTTTTTTTTCTTCCTAAATGTCTCAATTCAGCTTGGATGCCAAAAGGTAGCTGTGAATCTTATGTGCCCATAAAGTGGGAGTGTTGAGTAGATTCTTCTTTATTCTGGCAGTGAGTCAGTGTCTGGCATTTTTGTCATAAGTGTTTTATTAAAATGCTTTTTCAGCATTTCACAGCCCCTCCCTCCCATGCCCTCAGACCAAACAAAAGCATAAAGGCACAGCCAGAGGCCTCTCCAGCCTCTCTGAACCATGTGTCCTATTAGGTGTGACTTCGAGCATAACTCAGAAAGGGAGCCATCCTAGCCCCAGGTGAGGACTGGACCATCCCTGCTGGTCCTACCAGCACGGGGAGACTGGAGGTGCAAGAGGAGTCTTTTTATCTCCCCCTTGTCTGCCACAAGTTCCTAATTTGGCTCTGTTGAGTCCGGTCATTGAGAAACCTGAATTAAAAACACCAGCACTTCTGCTTGCTCGGCTGGCGGGGCCTGCGAAGCCATTGGCAGATAGTGTCCTGGTGAGAGTCATTTTATTGAGATTTGACCGCTTTCAGCTGAGGCAATTAGTAGATATGTGATAGGATAGGCCCTGCTGGGAGGGCAGTTCCAGGAGAGAGTAGGGGGGCCGGGGAATGGAGCTGTGAAGGTTCCAGAGACAGGTTTTAGATTTTTCATTTATTCATTCATTCACTCCTAGAATTTTTCAGTTTTATTAAGGAAGAATACTGACTGAGGCTCTGGGGAACATCGAAGAATAGGAGAGACTGGGGAAGCTTGATTAACAATAGTTATTCAGAAGACCCAAGTGCTAGTGAGGTGTCTCTCTCCCTCTCTCTGTCTCTGTCTCTCTCTCTCTGACACACACACACACTCCTCCCTTGTCTTAGATACTCATTTGTGCCTTAAATGTGCCTTATATATGAATCCAGGATGACGGAGCAATCCCTTGTCCCTGGGAGATTTTATGTAGAGCCTTGTGGTATGAGATTGCAATGGGTGTGTGGGGGGAGGGGGCGAAGAACTTCTTTCAAAGGCTCAAAAACGGTTTTCTAAAAGTGAGTCACTATCGGATTTGCTCATCAGGAGAAAAGAAATAGGGTTATGTCCATTAGGAAAATCCCATTTTGCAAGCATGCAATTACATCAAAAAACGGCCAGCTAGGATTGAGGGTATTATAAAATCCTCATAGCAGAACATTTTTTCAGTGCACAGGATCCTGGCCCATTTGAGGGTTAATGTTCCATGCTTCTGTGGCCAAAGGGTCAGCGCTTACCACAGGAAAAAACTGGGAGGTGTTTTGTTTTGTTATTTTGGGCAACATAAAATTCAGGAATGCTTTATTTTGTCATGGTTTCTAGAAAGAAGGGAAATAGTATTTCTTAAGCGCTTACTAAGGTGTTGGGTGCTGTTCTAAGTTTAAAGTCAATTTTATAGATACAGAAAACGAGGGTGACAATTTACTAGGAGATGGATAAAGAACTAAGTAATATAGGAAGTATGCCAATTGGGGATTAGACTGAGCAGATTTCTTTGTGAGCACACTGTAGACTTCTCAGGTTCTCTGGGCAGGAATCACAGCGCCTGCCTCCTGCGATGGTCCCGCTGTGCAACGTTCCTTCCTGCGCCCCATGCTGGCGCTGTCCACCAGATGTCCATCTCCTGCCTTCGTTCCAGTCTTCTGTGAGCTCCTGCTAGCAGGCGTTACAACATCTGGGAAAACGGAAACCAGCGGTTTTAGCCCTATTTCTCTGTTCCCATCCTTTGTTCACCAGCTGAGTGAGAACATGAACCTTTTGCACCATGGACCCACAGCCTACACTGCTTAGAAAATCTCCCTTTTAGATAAAATGCTTTCTGAGTCTGTAAAAAATGCCAGCACTCTTTGACAAACTGCGAGTGACCCTTTTTAAACAATGCTGAGCGGACCCTGGGCTATAATCAACAGTGAACTTAAAGTCTATGCTGACAGCTGGGCTGGCTTCTCTTTTGTAACAGGTTATATAGACCGGCAGTGTTTAAATCTAAATACATTGTGAGTCTATTGTCTGTCCTATTGCATTGTTTTTTATGGCTTTTATTCTTTATCATAGCTAAGTAAATACCAAAAAAAAAAAAAATGATTTGTAGGATACTTGTACTTAGTTTGAAAAAAAATTGAAATTGTTATGCTTTTGTATTTCCATTTCTTGCAAATAAATATTTTTCTTAAATAGTAAAATGTTGCCCAGTCTTTAAAATCCTGGTAATCTGGTTTTAAAACATTTTGTTTTTTACGACCATGAGTTTGTGTATGTGTGTGCTCCCCCATTCTTTCCTGGTTATCTAGTGGAGTTGAAAGCAGAGCCTCAAACCAGCAATCGCTGTGCTGTATAGTACTGAATCCAAGTCTCAGGCGGAGAAGTATTGAGAAATGTAATTGTTTTTTCAGGCAGTCACAGGAAGAAAAGCAGTATTCTCTAGAGATGTATGCAGCCTGACTGCTATTTTCGTTGTCTCCTCCAACTATTCCCGAACTAGATTTCAAAAGTCTACGGATTTGATTTTGTTTTTCCCATCTCTGAATGCTTGTGAAAGATGCTTTGGACCCGAGCCAGCGAGCAATGATCCTTCTTCACATGAACAGTTGCAGAGGATGTCTGACACAGATTCGTGCTCCAGAAACTCTGACGAAATGGTTGGTAAAGGTCAATGCACTCCAGCAGAATAATCTTCATTCCATTGCACTGTCTGGATCCAAATGTAACTTTCTCCACTCAGAGAGAGCGGGGGCTTCATTTTGTCTCAGAAAGAGTGCCTCGGGATGTTAGAGACTAAGGCCATGGACTGTGCTTACCTGGAAGAAACCAACTTTTTCTTTTTTCCTTAGCAGCATGCCTAACCCTGCTTTGGCCTTGAGGATGCATTAATCTGCCAGATCTTTTCCCCTCTGAGCACCTTGGTTTCTCTTCTTCTGTTCCTACATGAGGAGTCTTTTCCTGAAGAGGCTTTTAGTAACTTGTCACCCCCTCTTTTCTATACTGGGAGCTTCATATGGAAGCCTCCTCTGAACATGCTGATATCTTTCCAATGATGGCTAGTGGGGAGCAAATACTGATTTGAGAATGTTCTGTATTAGTCGTGCCTTTCCATTTTCTGTATTTCTTCTTCCTTCCTTCCTTCCTTTTTTTTTTTTTTGACAGGGGCTCGCTCTGTTGCCCAGGCTAGAGTGCAGTAGCATCATTATAGCTCACTGCAACCTCAAACTCCTGGGCTCAAGAGATCCTCTTGCCTCAGCCTCCTGAGTAGCTGGGACTGCAGGTGCACACCGCCAAGCCCCAATAATTTCCCAGCTAAGTTTTCTATTTTCTTTAGAGACGGGGGGTCTCACTCTTACTCAGGCTGGTCTTGAACTCCTGACCTTAAGCAGTCCTCCTGCCTTGGCATCCCAGAGTGCTAGGATTACAGGGTGAGCCATTTTCTGTGTTCCTGATGTTTTGATGTCTAGGGCCTTGCTGACCCTGGAGGGACTGCCCCTGCCAGGGCTAGCCAATTCCAGCCAACAAGCACGCCTTGCATATGCAGATCAGCCGATCCAGAACCATATGCCACCCACCCCCTTTGTGGTCTCTCGCAGGGCCGTCACACTCTGGGCGACTGTCCCCTGCCTTAGTCACCCGGGGGCCAGGTACCAGACAACTAGAGACAGTCCCTAACCCCAGAGCCCGCTGCAGTTAATCAAACTAGCCAAGCCTAAGCCCGCTCACCCTGCCTCGCCTGTTTCTTCTTGCATAAACCACAGTAAAGGCTCATGTCCACATTTCCCCCTTGCTCCTCCTGCTTCTTGACACCATGGTGCTTCAAGTGGCCTTGCATGCTGTGGCATGACCCCACCCCCATCCTGGGAACCGTGAGTCACAAGCTCTTTCCTTTTCAATGGCTGCCCTCTCCCCGTCTGCTGGCCTCATCATACCTGAATAATAATACTATAAACCTACACTTTGGCATACATTTCTTGGGCATTGATATATCAGACCAGAGGCTGATTCCACACTCATGGGCATCTGGGGTTTCACAGATGGGCCAACTGTGATTTGGGATCATATAATACAGATTAATATGTCATTTCACACCAGGCATCATGTTTGTTCCAGAGATGAAAAATGAAACCTACAGAGAGTAGCATGGCTTGTTCATGGGAAAGGAAAGCGGGTGTCCAAAGTCCTGGTCGTATGCTCAGGTTCCAGGTTAAGTCACACCTGGTACCTCTGAGAATGAGAGCCACAGAGGCAAGGAAACACTGGGACATAGTTGGGGAAAAAGCAAATGGGGTTCAGGAGATAGCAGTTTATGGGTTCTTGCACTAGATGCACTAGCTTGCTGGCCTTCAGGGAGGAGACACCTATTGAGTGCCTACTGTGTACCAGGTGGTTTACATATGTCATTTATGATCTTATTTAATTCCTCCAAAAATGTTATGGAGGCTATGTAATCACCCTCTTTCTCCATGGTGGGGAAAACTGGGGTTCAAAAAGAGTAAGAAAGTTACTCAAGTCCGTACAGCAAATCAGCTGCAGATGAGAGGTTTGCATGCTAGGCTGACTCCAAGTTCATTGTCTTTGAACTATGTTCTTCTGGGTTTTAGGGCTTGAAGATTTGTACTTGTAAAAATAAAGGAATTAGCCTAGAAAAGAAGTTGCAAACCCTCGGCTCATGCACAGATATTTCTGGTTTGGTCTCATGTTTCAAACATTTTAAAATTATAGGGTAACCTTCCAATATGGGAACTTTTACATAAAACTCCAGATTTCCATCTTCTCTTGAAAGACTGGGAGATTCAGCAACTTCGGGAGCTGGGTGGTAGTGGCTGCTTGGATGGCGTAGTCACTTCTGGTGGCCACATTTTCCCATATTTAAGCTGGCTCACTCATTCGTGGTACCCACCTGCTCCTCTTGTCATCTGAATTCACTGGCTCTGGACTAGTTGGTGGCTGACTTTCTGGGTGTCACAGGAAAGGGAAAAAAGGAAAAGATCCTGTATTGGTGGTGGGACTAAGAGGTAGGGAGGGTGGTTAGTTTCATCCTGAGAGAGAGGAAATGCGAGGCCTGAGCGGAAAGGCACCAGAGCTTTGAGCTGTGGAGGGACCGGCACACTGATTGTACCTCTTTTTGCTATATGAAAGAAAATTTGCAGTCTGCGGTCTGGTCTTCCTACTCTCAGAGATAAATCTTCAGTAATCTCAAAAATTATATTAAAAAATCTTAATGATGCCACTTTGCATAAGACCTTGTGCCTCATGTCAAGCCCATTGGCATGTTATTTGTCATCTGCGACCCTCTGATGGAATTCTGTTTATTCGTGAAGTCAACTTGCTTTGTGAGATGCCAATGCTGTGCTCTTTTTCTCCGGATTCTCAGGGGTGAGTTCTAACCAGGATCTGAGACACTCTCAAAGGCACCTGCCTATACAGAGAGGGAAGAAGGAGGAAGATGGCTCATCTCAGTCATTTTCTACAAAATAGTCCAAGTCACTATTCGAAAGTCTGGTTCCACTCGATGTATCATCATTGGATGGGGCTGGACAGGTTGCACGAGTTGATGTTGTCTTCCAATGAGCACAGCTGTTGCTAGATATTTTGGCAATTTTAAAGAAGAGTTCTGGCCCCATGAGGAGCCCATGTGTTCTCCTCCTCCCTCTATGCTGTTGTTTTTAGATGGAACGACAAAAATATCCATTGAGGAATACCATGAACGCTGCCAGGGAGGCTGTTGTGCTGTTCTCCGAGAAGTCTGTTTCAAAATGTTTAATGTTTCTTAAGTGAAAAGAATTTGGGAATAGGGGCTGCCAGAGAGTTCATAAAAACCAATGTCCTCCCCAGGATCACTGCAAAACAGATGGCAAGTTCACTCCCCTAATAAGTGCATGAGGGCCTCCATGTGACTGGGCTAGTTCAAAGGAAAAACCTCCTCAAAAAGTAAAATTGTAAATGAGATCTCTGGGACAGAAAAGGGATGGACCCTCAATCCCCAAAATGTTTCTTTTCTTGGGTTTGTTATCATTTAAATGCTTTCTGTGGTCGGTACAGCTTTTTATCATGATTTGAGATCGTTTACATTGTAAATGAATAAAGAGAAGAAAATGCAGTTAAGAGGGTATTTGCAATATTGCACAGATAATTCCATGTGGTCATACTCCAGGGACAGCACTTGACAGGGGGTCTGAGTCGAGCTGGGCGGGGTGCTGCAGAGAAAGTCACAGCTAGGTAGTGCCATTTATGGCATAATCAGGGAAAAGAAAGAAGTAAACAGAGTGCTGTTGGGACCAATGACAAAAATTCTCCTGCAATGTAATCAAGTGAAAAATGTTATTGCAGTGATATTGTGCATAGCTTAAAAAATTAGAGTCCTAAAAAGATTTTATTGAAAAATCGTGATCCACTGTTCTATCGCTTTTCCATCCACAAGTCCTACTGCTTGGAAGTAACCAATTTCAATTTCTTCTCACATTTACCTCTATATTTCGATAACGTGCTTATGCTGCTAATACCTGATATATCAATTTCAGACATTTACTATTAGCTTTTTCTTATATAAGAACTTGAGCACCTCCAACACACACACACCCATGCCTCTCTGTTCTCATTTTTCCAGTAGTGTTCACATTAATATAATGACATAAATGTTGCTTTCTGCTGAACCATTTTAGGATTAGGTTTCCTTCCTTGTATAAATTTTCATCTTTCCTGGGATTAACAATTGCCTCATTTTTCCATTTGGTTAGTGTGTGTATATGTGTGTGTGTATGTGTGTATATATAATATTTAGTATATAGAAATAATTTAAAAATTTATCCTATATAAATATTTATATTTATTATATTTATATAAATAATATGCTAAATATCTACCGGCTGTTTCATCGGTTTTAGTGCCTATCAATGTATGTTCTTGATAGTCAAAGAAATTAGATAATCTATTAATGTTCTATTTTTTGTTTTTAAAAGTCACTCGTACAATCCATTTGCTTTTTAGGCTTATTTTAGAGCTGTTATCCTGGGACTTCCCTTTGTTTTCGCACTGGGAAAACCCTTTCCCATTTTGCTTTCTGTGTTTTGGATCATGTATCTTCTCTTTTCTTGGTATACCTCCTTGTTTAGGTGGAGTACATTCTCTAGTAGGTGTCTAAGAAAATGCTCATTGGTGGGAAATTACTTGATTTTTGCAAAAATACGAATATCTTGTTCTACTTTCTTACATAGTTGATAGTTTGCCTGAGTCTAAAATATTTGGCTGAGAAAGTCTTCCTTCAGAATTTTGAAGGAATTCCCCTCCAATCAGCTAGCTTCCAGTGCTGCTGTGGAGAAGTCCACCGCTATTTGGATTCTGGTTTCCTATGACATTTTTCCGCTACTTCTATTGTCCCAAAATGACGATCTGCCATACGGAGGGTCTTTTTTGTTTGCTGTACTGGATCCTTTATTCTGAAGACTCATGTCTTTTAGTTCTGAGAACATTTTTGAATAGTATCTTTGATTAATTTTTCTCCTTATTTTTGGAATTACTGGATTAACTCCTTACTTTTCTTATATTTACTCATGATTTTCCATCTCTTGTTTTTTAAAATTATGATTTCTTCTACTTAAACTTGTAGTTCCTTTATTAAAATTTTGTTTTCCTTTTATTTTTAATTTCAAAAGCTCTTTTTTCTTTCTAAAATTTTTTTCTTGTTCCTGGCATTCTGTTCTGCTTTTTAGAAGCAATACCTTTTAACTAAGTGTATTAATTATAACGTTTTAAAACTTTTCTGCTTTGTTTTAATTTTCTTTCCCTATTCATTTATTTGTTTTGGTCTCTCTCTTTTATATAGTCAGGCTTCCTCAAAGATCTGAATGGATGGATATTGCTGTCCGTTCACATGCACCAAAGGGCGTTAATGATGGACGGTGATTAGTTGCGTTAAATTTGTGTGTCAGGATAAGTGGATGTTCATTTTCCTTTAGTCTAGTATTTTTCAAACAGGGTCAAAAGGTTAAGAAATCAATTTAGTATGTTTTGACCAATGAATTAAAAAAAGAGAAAGAAAATGAAATGGGATGGAATGGAATGAAATTTCATAGAATAAAATAGAAAATTCCAGAATGCATCTAGTAGAGGTTAACACTGTTTCATAACTTTAATTTCAGTCCCGTATGTGTATATGTAAGTATTGTTCTGGGTTATATCATAAAATGTATGTCTTTCTGAGAGTAACAATAAAAAGACTTAAAATTCTCAAAAAAAAAAAAAAAGCATTAGTAAACTGATTGAACCCTCTCTCCATAAGGGGATGGGATGATGTTACCTTTTTTGTTAGGGTTCCCAAAGAGTAGTTTATGAATACCTAGGACCATTTAGTTTTTCAAGAGCAGAATGTTTCATGTCCTGACTGGAGAATGTGTATTTATATTGTGGGATCAGGCTGAGCAATGAAGCCAGGGAGAGTCTAATCCCTTAGCATATAGTTTATTTAATCCTCCTGTTTTCATCCTATGCCTTACCCCTGCTTTCTTTTGTTTCTGGTGGCTTAACCTGAGTTCTATTTTGATTACCCCCATTAAAGAACCTACCAGAATTTTCCAGATGATTTAGCACTTGCTCTCACCTCCCCATTGCCTTACTGATATCATAAATGGGGAACACCAAGGACAAGCAGTGAGTGAGTCTCTCTCTTTCCTTGCTCAAACTTAATCTCCCTCAGCTACTGCTAGGCCGGCAGTGGTCTCAGATGCTATTTTCGTTGCTCTAGAGGTGCCTGAGAGCACAAACACAGGTGAAGTAGCTCTTCATGTCTAAAAGAGTCATGTTACTAATAATTAAGAGCTAAGACCTTGGATACAAATTTAAAAACAATTTTCAAGCTGGAATCAAAAATATATCATAAGCTGACCGTGTCCTGGTTGAAAGGGAGGGAAGATACCATGGCAAAGAGGCGTACCCCTGGCAGGACTGTGTGGCATGTCTCACCTCCCTTGCAAGCTTTAGTCCCTTTTCCTTTCCTGAATGGCTGATTACAGCAGCTACGTAGGCAAAACCCAGAGGGTAAAGTGGGTGGTAGCAGATAGAGGCAGAGCACTTGGTGTATGGAATCCCTATTTTTAGGTCCAAACTTTAGCCTTCCAATAATAGATTGAGGAAGCTCTGACTTGGCACTATACCTGGAAGTTTGCATCGACACATTGGAATATAACTGTCCTCAAGTGACAGCAAAGTTAGAATCTGTCTCAAGTCTCTGAAAGCAAGAATATGACCCTACCTTGAGTTAATCGATTTCTATATGTAGTATTCCATTCCATTCCATACCACATTTTAAAATATATATAATGAACTTTCTTAGATACTGACAAACTTTTATCAAAGTGGTTATGTCAATTTATAATTGATATCTCAATTAAAAATTCCAACAATATGTGTTCCTGTTTCTTAATATGCACACCAGTACTTGTTGGATTTTAATTTTTGCCAGGTTTGTGAGTATAAAATGGCATCTTGTGGTTATTATTGTTTGAAGTAAAACATACTCTTTTCATTTATTTTAAGGAGAAGATTGTTTTTAATGTTATTTGTGATTTTTGTACCAGTTTTCCTTTTTCACACTAAAAATTATCTTCATAAAAGGATTTCGTTCTTATTATTTTAATGAATAACTTAAACTTCTAAAATTAGTATATTTACCTTCTTCCTAAACAACTTAAGGACCTTCGCATGCCTTAATTCTGAGCATCTCTCCCATTTTTATGCGACTTCTGTGTGATATTTTAGTTGCACAGAAGAGCCTCATTATTCACAGATGCCTTACTTGTGAACTCACCTACTGACTGAAATTTATTTGTAACCCCAGAATCAATATTGCAGCATCTTCATGGCAACTCATGGAAATGTGCAAAGTGGCAAAAACTTTCAGTTTCCTGACACAGGCATTGCCATCTGAGGTCGGACCAGGTGACACCTCACCTTCTTATTTCAGCTTTTATAACTGGAACTGTGTCCTTTTCATAGTCTACTTAGTTGCCTAATTTTCCCCATTTTTGTGCTTTATGTTGGTGATTTTGCTGTTTAAAATGGTCCCTAAGTGTAGTGCTGAAGTGTGGCCCAGTGTTTCTAAGTGCAAAATGGCTGTGCTGTGCCTTAGAGAGAAAATGTATGTGTTAGAAAAGCTTCCCTCCGGCATGAGTTGCTGGCCTGAGTTCCATGCTAACGAATCAAGAATACAATACATCCGGAAAAAGGAAGAGGAAATGCCAGTCTGTATGTGAGGCCACTCTGGAAAGCGCTAAAGTAACATCTTCAGTGAGCAATGAAGCTATGGGAAAGATGGAAAAGTGGCTAAATTTGTGGATTCATGAGATGATCACTGTTTAAAAAAGAAAAAACGTAGTGGGCAACATTGTTGTGAGACTGAAAGCCAAAGAAATTGATGGTCATATTACCCAAGGTCAGGAAAATGTTAAAGTCTTCTCAGCCAGCTGGCTGCCTTATACTTTTCAAAAGTAGATAAGGCAGGAAAAATGTTAAACTTGCAGGCAAGAAGGTAATTCAGATCAGGAGGCTGCAGAAGAATTTTGAAAATACCTGCTAAGTGTTATCCAGGAAAAGGGTGAAGTGAGGGTCTTGTTCTAAGCTTTAATTTGTCTATAATTGTCTTCTATTCTTCCTAATTCATCAAAGATAGTTTTGCTGGGTATACAATTTTAGCTTGACAGGTATTCTCACTCAGTGCTTTGATTCACTGTCTTCAGGGTTCCAATTTTGCTGTTGAGAAATCACCTTTTCTAGTTTTTGATTATCTGAAAGTAATTTGGATTTTTCTTCCAGCAAATTTATGATCTGTTCTTTGTCTAACAATGAACTCAATGACATATTTATTAACCTGTTAAACTTGAGATTCATTGTGTTTCCTTAGTCTGAGTATTGGTACATTTCACCAGTTTTAGAAATTCCCTGCCATTGTGTTTTCAAATATCTTCTCTTCCCTTTTCCTTCTACTAACTTTTCTGAAACTCCGATTGCTCTTATTCCAGACCTCATTCTATCTGTATGATCTCTTAACTCTCATATAACTCTCTGTGAGCTATAACTTCAAACCTATCCAACTGCAAAGAGTATTGTCAACTGATAGCTTCCAGCTGTTAGCTCTTTAAGGATCTGCCCCCAAAGCCCCAAGCTGCTTATCCCAAGGTCACTGGAACAGCCAGTATTCAGTGAATGAGCAAATGGGAGGATAGAAAGACCCTGACTATTTCATCCCAGTGCAGGACCACTCCAGTAAAAAATATTCACGTCAGAGCTCGCTGCTGGATTGGCCAAGGCTTTGTTATGATTCTATTTCAGTTTGACTTTTCTGCCCAGTCCTGCTTCTTTCCTTTTCTTCCCCCATAGATTTGGATCCCTAATAAACAGCTTATACTCTAGATTCAATTTCAGCATCTGCTTTCAGAGAACACAACCTGTGACACAGATTAGACACAGTCATAAGGAGACCTTTTAATAAAATTGGAAACACGTCTATAAATGCAAGGCAGGACTGGTTGATTTATGGGGCCTTTTCCAGCCCTAACATCCTATAATCCTAGGTATATAAGGGTTTTTATATTAGAAGAAACAGATTTTTCTTCAAAAGGTAAGATTAGAACCCAGGGATAGATATGGAAAAGAAGAAATGTTTAGTTCGGTATAAGGACTCATAGTTGAATTAAGTGGTTCTACAGTGGAATTCGGACATAGAGATAGACTAGTACCTTAGAGTTATTTAGGGCACAGATCTCGGAGCCAGGCACCTAGGGCTCAAAATTCTGACTCTGCAATGCACTATCTTTATTATCTCAGGCAAGTCTCTTAACCTCTCTGCTCCTGTTCCTTCATGTGTAAAATGGGAATAAAAATGATTCCTACCTTATGGGGTTATTGTGAGTTTAGAGTGAGTTTAATACAAGTAATATATTAATAATTGGCATATAGCATTCACTACATAAGTGTTAGTTATAATGATTATTATTGTGTATGCAAGGTTTGTAAATAGAGATTCCTCACTGAGTAGAGGTATATCTGTAATTTAAAACTTCCTATGAATTCCCACTAATACCATGAAACTTTCATTAATGACCTCATCCACCTCCCAGAAATCTCTCCCCTCTGGGAACTACTATTAAATATAACATCCATTGTTTATGCTTCATGGGCCTTGGGGAACCATGCTACTTTATCAGGTGCCAACACCCCACAGCAAGTGCCCCGAGGGTTGTGCCCAGGAGAAGCCAATAAGCTTCCATTTTAATGTTTTTCAGCCCTGGCCTTACATTAGAATGATCTGGGAAGTTTCCCCCAAGATACCGATATGTGGGCCCCATTCCAAAAGATTTCTGAATAATTTGGTCTGGCATAAAGTTCAAGCATCAGGATTTATTGTATGCTTCTGTTTGAGACATTTACTCCCATTTAGAAACATACAAACATTTGTATCCAGCTTAGTAGCTATACATGTGCAAAAGAATAGGCAAGTAGGGAGCGGGTGTTTGTTTGGGGTTTTTTTGCATGGAAAAATTATTAATTGAGTAGACAGGTAAATGGCACAAGACAAGCACTAGGAATTGAGACTATGTAAGTGAAACTGTGGGTGCAACAGAGAGTGAAAGAGAAACCAGTGAATTGAGTTCCAAGAATTCCTCAAAACCAATTATAATATTTTCTCAATTATCTTCAGTTAATGCCCTGGGGGATTTAGGGGAATGATAAATTGAGCACAGGTTTCAGACCCCCCCAAATCTTTCTACTTTTTGCATGGGCAACTCACCCATGACAGCGACTGTGGCCCAACACTGGGACGTGGTGGGCAGTCCATATAGGACGAGACCCAAACCAGGAACTTGATGGACAGCTCAGATAGCCACACTAGAAAGGAGGATCCCCAAACCAGAAAGCTGCAAAGGAGGCCCACCTTTCAGTCAGTGCCATAGGGCAAACACCATCATCTGCTTGGGAGCCTTGGGCAACCAGTCAGCTGAGACAACGGACCTTTTGGGAGGCAGAGGCTGAAGAACTTTGCCAGCTGGGAGAGAGGCTGCCTGTTCATGTTTACTTTGGCAGGAACTCTCAGCAGAAGGGGATACTGAGAATCCTCCCCTCTTGACTAGCATTCTGCTACAGGCACCCTGGAGGGAGAAATGACACCCTCATTACCTTCACTTCTTGACTGTCCATTTCTATGTGAGATGTCCAGCAGTCGGACTGCACTGGTGCTAAGGATGCCTCAGGCACTCGCAGGCACAGAAACATCACTGGCCATTTGAGGAGACAGAGATGTTTGAAAAAGGGAGCTCAGGCTGAATAATCAGATTAGGTACTTTCTATGGAAGCAGAGCTAATGGAAGAACTGAAGACAATGTTAATAAAAACATAATGAGGGTTCTAAGGCTATTTGCTTAATGAACAAATTAGAGTTTCTGAAAGCAAAAGAAATTCTGAATTTAAAAATTTATTAGAGGAATACAGAAAGTTTATTTTCTTTTGCTCTGTCCCATGACAAATCTACTGCCATTCCCATAAGATAGTAATTAAGTCAGCCATTAGCTTTTGCCTTTTCAAATTCAGCAGATATCTATAATTTCTTTCATTTTCTCCATTTTAATTTTTTATTTTAGTAATCTTCTTTACTTGCCTCTAAATTCTCTTAAGTCTCTCCATATCTTCTTTTAAAAAGTAGTAACAATTTGACCAGCACAGTGGAGCTACTGTGTTCCATGTGATGACATGTCCCTACAAGAGGGCAGAAGCCTCTACTTCAGCTATTGTCAGAGTAACACTCTAAAAACAGTTGGCATTCAGAGATTCCGAACAAAACACAGAGTTCATTTGGCAACTCTAGGGCTGTGGGGGAACAAACGCATCTCCTTTATGTGAGTTACAACTTTTTGCATAATGTCTTCTCTCCTCTTCCTTCCAACTTCCTTCCATTTCAAAGAATTCACTCAGAGTGGTTTTAATAGTCATTTCTGTATTGTTATTTTAATGTTTGTTGAGTAATGGAGCAGGAAACACATCAATGAACGCTTGACTACCAGACTACACGTTCCCATTAGCTTTGATGAAGCGATCTCTTGGAAGTAGTTCAAAGTTCAGTTTGGCAAAAACACTCACGAGTTTACTTTCTGAGATGGAAAAATGTCAGAAGGATCCATACATATGCCTGAGAGAAAGAGGATAACTCGGATATCTTTAAGAAGTTCTGCAGTTACTCCCTTTCGAAGTGTTCCCCCTGTCATTGCCCCTGGCCGCCTTCTTCCATCTGGAGGGGAAGGGAGTGGCGGAGGGGGGGGAAGAGAAGGAGGGGAAAGAAAGACTGAGAGGGACAGGAGGGAAAAATGGAGCAATGAAGTAGTAAGGGCCTCCTCCGGGCTATTTTAGGACAACAAAATACAGGATAAGGTGGTGGTCTGCCCAAAGCCACCGGTTTCCACCTCCTTCGTATTCATTAGATCCTTGGAGCAAGAAAGAATCTCAGAGAATCTATATTTCAAATGTTTTTTTTTTATAAGCAAGAGAACTAAATATTAGAAAGGTTAGGTGACTTGCCCGAGGCCACACAACTGCTTGGTGATAAAGAGAGAGCTCTGGCATTCTCCTCTAGCAGCCTGTCCCCACCAAGTCCTCTGAGACACTCAGGAAGCCTTAACCACTCCTTCAGTTCGGCAACCTCTGAAGCAAGCAAACAATCGGTCACTTATCATCTATGACACTGGGCAGAGAGCTTCGTTGGGTGCTGCAGGGGAAGCGGCAGAGCCGCAAGGAGCTGACACTCCGGCAGAGATGAATAGGAAACAGTGAACTACTTTATAAAGTATTAAAAAGATGCCGAGGGAGGCGTTGTGTAGAGCAGTGTTCCTCAGCTGAGTCCAAGAACCTGGTGCTTCTGCTATTTCTCTTCAAAATTAAAATTTTTGTTTTCATGTATATGGTCATCTAAAAAATTAATGTGGTATATGTGTATTCTGTCTCTCCTGGACTATTCCTTGCGTAATAACTGCTCTGAGATTGCAGGGCCCCGTTTGCACTGATCGCCGAGTAGCACCATTTCGTGACTGTGGGTAACGGGCTAATGAGCAAAGCTCGGAGATGGAATTATTACGTAAACGATGCCTTTGTGCTAAGGCCACATGGCATCACGGCAGGCTGCGGGAGCGAAGACTTCACTATCATTGCAGCAGAGAAATGTGGCCAGAAAACTGCGCATTCTCACAGCACCCGTCTGCAGAGAACCTGCTCTGGAGCGAGCAGGACCGTAACTGTTGGTGGAGGTGGTGATTCCCCCCGAGAAAAACATTATCCGTCACGCATCATCAATGTTGAATATCTGGGTTGTATACTCTTGTGTTTGAGAATTATTTGGTTTTTATCGTTTTGTAACTAGTATAAGGACTTTATAGCCTGTTTGTGTAAAACATAATTAAAATTATAATGGAAAGAATTGAATGGAATCTGTGAGAGTCTGTAAGAATCCCCTTTTCCTTTAAAAGAGTTCGGTGTATAACTGAAGATTGAGAAACGGTAGCATAAACATTAAACGGAACAGAAGCTGGTCTCAAGTCCCTTGGACAGCAGGAGCAGTGCTGGACTAGGAAGGTTCAATTACCACAATCCAGTTAAAGACCTGACTCATTTGAAACAAAAGGGGAAATGTAAATGTTCTCCTGTGTGGCTCCCTAATGGCAGGCTGGGCTGGATGGGCGTTGCTGATTGCACTGGGCTCTCCTGCGGGACTGTGAAGAATAATAACAAAAGCAGACCTCTAAGCACTCTGTTTTTGCTGCAAGCAAACTCCTGTCCTAAGAGCTTGAGCATTTGTCCTCAGGGAACTTTTCTCACTCCAATCAGCATCATTTCAGAGAGGCAGAAAATGGAAAACTCTTTGGCAAATAATTCCACCCTGTAATTCTGCATTATCTTTGTTTAATGAAGAGGGAAGAGCAAGCTCCAGCGAAATCTGGCGCAGGAATTGGCACTGCGGATTAGATGGCTCCATCAAGAAATTAGCTCTTCTCTTGCTTTGCAATTGCCCCTGTCTGGCTCCAGTCATTTGTGCCCATCTTCTTAGAAGAATTTATTTTCCTTGCTCATGGCCTGAGATTTAAAGTCAGAGAAGAATTTCAACAATTTGTGGTCTTGGCATAAATTCATTTTCATTGTTTCCCAGAACACAGTTTTTTATTCTTTATTCAGAGGTTTTCCACCGTATTTTTTTTTTAATTTTATTGTGGTAAAAACCTATATCTAAAATGTACCATCTTAACCATTTCTAATTGCACAGTTTAGTTGTATTAAGGATATTCACATTGTTGTGCAACAATCTCCAAAAGTTTTTTATCTTGCAAAAATATAAACCCATTAAACAACAACTCCCTGTTTCCTCCTTCCCCTAGTTCCTGACAACCACCATTCTACTTGCCATTTCTACAAACTTGACTACTCTAGATATGTCATATAAGTGAAATCATGCAGTATTTGTCTTTTTGTGATTGGCTTATTTCATTTGCATAATGTCCTCAAGATTCATTCATATTGTAGCATGAGTCAGAATTTCCTTCCTTCTGAAGGCTGAATAATATTCCATTGTATGAACATATCACATTTTGTTTATTCATTCATACATTGATGGACGCTTGGGTTGCTTCCACATCTTGACTACTGTGAATAATGCTGCTATGAACATGAGTGTGTAACTATCTCTTTGAGACCCTGCTTTCAATTCTTTTGGATATATACACAGTAGTGGAATTGCTGGATCATATACTAATTCTATGTTTAATTTTCTTTTTCTGTTCTGTTGGCTTCTCAACATATATTTCATTTTTTGAGGAATTGCCACACTGTGTTCCTTGTAGCTGCACCATTTTACATTCCTACCAATAGTGCACAAGGGTTCCATTTTCTCATCTTTGCGAAAACTTGTTTTCTTTCTTTTTCTTTCTTTATTTCCTCCTTTCTCTCTCTTTTTCCCTCCTTCCCTCTCTCTCTCCCTTCCTTCCTTCCTTCCTTCCTTCCTTCCTTCTCTCTCTCTCTTTCTTTTGTTGAGTATTTTTGCATCAATATTCACCAGGGATATAGGTCTGCAGTTTTCTTGATGTGTCTTTGGCTTTGGTATAAAGTTAATGCTGGCCTCACAGAATAAGTTTGACAGTATCCCCTACTCTTCAATTTTTTGGAAGAGTTTGAGGAGGTTAGGTGTTAATTCTTCTTTAAATGTTTAGTAGAATTTACCAGTAACGCCATCCAGTTCTGGGCATTTCTTTGTTTGCGAGTTTTTAAATTATAAATTCAATCTAATTACTGTATAGATCTGTTCAGATTTTCTATTTCTTCATGACTCAGTCTTGGTAAGTATAACACATATTCTTGAACTGACCTCTCTCTTGCATAACTTGCATTTGATTAGCAGAGGTTTTATGTGCTAGATATGGAAGTTTTGAGCCACTCTTTATGGCATGTAGCTAAGAATAAATTAAATTCTATTAGGTTTTTTATGTTATTAGAATCACCTAAAATTTCTAGAACTACTTATTGGAAGAACTAGTTCAGGCTGGTTGTATTCAACTTTTATTGCACCATTTCCTGCACTATTTATAACTAATTTGTTAAATCTTTTTGGTTCAACCTCAGCAGCATCTCTCAAATACTTATTCCCTTTCCTAGCCCACCGCCACTGCCTTAGTTTAGATCCTTAGTATTTCTTGGTGGACTATTTCAGTAGCCTCCTAACTTGTTTTCCTGCCTCTCTTCCTTTCTAACTTTGTTCTCCACACCTCAATAACCTTCTAAAACTTTATCTGCTTATACCATTTTCCCTGCCTAGGAATAATCCATGTGTTTTACCTATTCCATATAGTTCAGAATCCTGAGAATAGAATAGAAGGACCTCTCAAAGTGTCTGCAACTTGCCCCTCCAGCCTCGTCTGCCTCCATGCTCCCTTGCCCCTGCCCCATTCCAAGTCTATGCCTTATCAAAGTATTTGACATTTTATAGAACACGTGATTTTTTTTTTTTTCATTTTCCTGTGCTTTTGTACTGTGCTGTTTCTGTATGGTGATATTTCACTCAAACCTTCAGAAGCAAGGTGAAACTCATTTCTTTCCTGGGACTTCTCAGACATTGATCATTATGTTCTCCAAGGTCATGCTCCAAGGCACTTGAAACTTTGTAGAACACAAATGTTTATCTCAATATCTTATTATTATTGCCCTATTGTTCACCCCACAGACCCTAATCCTTTAAGGATAAGATATGCCCCCAACTTATCTTTGTAGAGTGCCTAACACAGTGTCCAGTACATAGTAGTACAGAGTAGCTACATAATAAATGCTTATTTAATGAATGGTTATTCCGGGGATGAATAACATTAAAGAAGACCTGAACTCTATTGCTCATTGTCCACTAACTACCTCTGTGATTTTGGGTGAGTCATTTAACTTCTCTAGGCCTCAGTTTCTTCATTTGTGAACGAAAGGTGATGGCAGATAATTTCCAACATCCCTTCCAGCTCTGACATCTTATTATTGCCAGTTTTATCTGTGCAAAAGAACAACCTTAATCATGGAAATAACTTAATTATCCATGACATGCAAGGAAAACCAAACCAAACCAAATTTCTTTAACTAATTTGACTCTACATTTCATGTTCATTCTTGAGGAGAACCATTCTGATCTTTATGAGCTTTCCTGATATTATAAAAATTCACTTTCATACTGAATTAAAATGATGTATGTCATTTGTTTAAATTAAATATAGGACTCTGTTTATATTGTCAGTGTTCCAAACCATAGGTTTATAATGCCTCTGTCCCTGGTAGAGGCACAAAAAGATATTTTTGAAAGAACATGGTATTTAATAAAGAAATACTTATAATTTAAAATGTCTTATAATATAATAACACTATAAATAATTTTGAAACAAGTAAAAGTTACTTTTAAAATCAACTATTTTTCTATTTTGGTATTCTTTTTCTGTTTTTATATATCTGTATTTTTATATAGTTTCAATGATGATACCACTCGATTTTATATCCTAGTGTTTTCATTTAACACATCATTAGCAACTTGTATTGTTCCTACAGGGATGCATAACTATCATTTTTGAGGTCTGCATAATATTCACGGACATTGAAAAATTTACCTAGTTATTTTCTTATTGTTGACCTGTTAGATCACTTCCTTTTATTTAACATTATAAACGATTCCATAACAAATATCTCCCTTTACTCAGATTCTTTGTTACTTGGAATTTTTTCCTTAAGGTGTATTTCTAGAAGTGGGATTATTTGATTAAAGAGTAATATTGTTAATTTTATAGTTAATATAGTTAACTTTGGAAGTTATCCACAAAAATACAATTTTGGGGAGATTATGGCCAAAATACTCTATTTGATATAGATTATTATGAATATTTCAATCAATATATTAAATGTTTTTCTGAATTTATTTGTGCTGTATAACACTTAGGAATGCATTTAGCTGCAGGCTAATAAAAAAATAAATACAATGAACAGTGTCTTAAACAGATCAGAGTTTAAGTTTCTCGTGTAGTAAAATGTCTAGTAGTAGGTGGGCTGTCCTGGGCTGGCAACCATTAAGGAAGTCATCAAGGAGTAAGACCAATGACATCTTCTGACTCTTTCATCCTTAGTAAA
The DNA here is from genome assembly GCA_963575035.1 of Avahi laniger. Taxonomy (NCBI): domain Eukaryota; kingdom Metazoa; phylum Chordata; class Mammalia; order Primates; family Indriidae; genus Avahi; species Avahi laniger. The sequence continues at coordinate 15,462 of CAUYSK010045484.1, read as the reverse complement.
TGGTTTCCATCTTTATGGTTGCAAGATGGCTATTACACCTCTAGGCATTGAACTGGCTCTCTAAGCATGAAGAAGGAAGAAGGGCAAAGAACTGACGGGGCATATTGTCTTTCTGTACTAATGAAACACTTCCCCAAAACCCCTGTCTGATTATTTTGGCTTTGATCTCACTGCTCAGATTCAAGTCACACAGTCATACTTCACTTCAGGGCAGTTTGGGAAAGAAAGCATTTTATCTTGTACATCTCTGCAGTCTCAGAAGATGAGGAAGAAAGGGGATCTCAATGGCTTTTAAGCAAAAAGGCCGTGGTGTTTGCCATGTGACTTGCATTACTTTAAGTGAAAAGGAAAGTAAATGGTTTTCATTTATTACAATTAAATGGTAAACAACTCTTTTAGGGAAATTATGGAATTGTATCCATCTTAGAATTCTTAGATTAATACAGTATTCATACAAAAGAGGCTCAAGAAGTGTTTGCAGTATGTAGAAAAAGTAAATATATGTTTCCTGGAAATTAGGAGAGGTTAATTAAAAAGTCACATTAGATTAGCCTCATTTTCTTTGATCGGGTTTCTTGTCTGATACTTTAGGGAAATACATAGAAAGAATATTGGACATAGACCCTCAACTGAACTTTGCACACAAGTAAAGGAATGTGCATACAGTGAGAGTCCAACTTGATGTTTTAACAGGGAGTTTAATAACTATACACAAAAATTATTGATCTGTGGAGCACTAGAATATTTAGCACCAAGAGAGCAGTGTCTTTAGTTTTTCCCTGCTAAATTACTAGTGCCTAGAGCAGTGTGTATCACATGTAGATATTTTGCAATTGTCTGTAAAACAAGAGATGGTCAGCCCAAATTGAGGTTTCTAGAGGTGCATTGCATATTCTGGCCCTGACCTTATCCTTTTTCAGGAGGAAATTTATTGGGGACTTTATTGAGCATATTTCAGATCAGGCCTGCTCTTGGTAAGAAGCCAAGGTGGATAGTGAATGCAGTGAATGATAGACTCCAGACCCCAACAACTCTTGGATGAATAGACGATCAGAACACAGCAAGAGGAAATTTAATGGAAATACATGTTAATTCCTTCATTTGACCCCCAAACCAGCTGATCGAATACAGAAACATTGTAAGTTATATAATTTTTTTGGTGCATCAACAGTTAGAATGACAAATAATGATAAAAAATGGAAAGAACTTTATGACGAATCCTGTTGAAAATGACTGGGTTGTTTCAGAAAGTATTGATTCTTCTGTAACTTCAGTTGGTCGAGGATAAAAAGGATCACATGAAGAGATGCTGGGGGAGCGTCATGCGCAGATGGGAGGTTGGACTGGATGATCTAAAAGACCCCTTCTTTCCCAGAGATGTAATCATTCTATTTTTAGTTAAATCTAGCTTAGAGATTGCCTGTGGCAATAAATTCTTAGCGGTAGAACCTAAACTATTTTTCTCCATTCTAATTCAACAGACTCCTGCTGTAGCTTCCTATTTTGTAAGGCAGTGATCTAAGCCTGTCAATCTTTAACTCCATGTTTAGCACATAGTCCTTCTGTGGGTCCCCTCTTCCTTTACTTATTGACAAATGTAAATCCCAGCACCTTCCCCATTGAGCCCCGGATTTTCCTTCTAGACAAATGAGCATTGGGTAAGAGTCATTCACTCATTCATTCACTTATTTATTCAGTAAGCTTTTGTTGTGCACCTACTGTGTGTCTAGCATAGTTTTATTGTACACATTAGCTGAGATAGAGCTCATGTTCCAGCGGGAGTGGAAAGATAAGTAAACAGACCACAACATTTAGACAGTGGGAAGTGCTATGAGGAAAATGGGACAAAGTTATGTGTCCGCTAATGGCTGGGAAGGGCAGTTTAGGAAGTGCCAGGGAGGCTTCTCTGACGAGGTGACATGGAAGGTAAGACCTGAATAAGAAGAAGAATTAGCACGTACAAGACCTAGTTTATGGCCCCAGTGTGGCTTGGCCCCACCTGTCCCACCATGCCCTTGTTTCTTTGCTTGCTCTATGTCATTGCCGTTGCCATCGCCTCACGTGCTGTCTCTGCCGGCCCCCGCAGCCTCCCCCCGGTGAGGGCTGGACTCTGAGACTGCACTGGCAGGAGACTCAACAGCTTGGTGCTCAGGCCCACCACGCTGGTTGCCTGTTCCATACTGCTTTGCATGTGGTATTGCTCTTTATCAGGGCAAGCGCCAAAACCCCAGCTTTGCAAACATAATCTCTACGCTTAGAAGTTCCTGCCATCACTTCCTGAAAGGAACAAAGAGTCCTGCTTTGGGACACGGGAGCTGGGTTCTCTAGTGGCTGCCATAAAGACCCAGTAACACAACCTGGAAGTGAGGGTGAATTAATCCCCTGTGGGACAAACTTCACCCTGTTTTAACAGGAGACAGCAAGAAACTGGCAGATGAATTCTTCTCTCTGCTGCAGACAGAATGTTCCTAGGTGCAATGATGTAAATCTCATCTGAAAGAAGTCCTCGTGACCAAGCAAGCAGTATGTTTTTTGTAAGGCTGTAGCCATTTCATAGCTCACCACTTTGAATTTACTTTCACTCCTTTTTGGCTTTGATTCTCTTTTCCCTTCATTCTTGAGTCCTGGGATTGCAACTGGTCATAAAGCCTTGGTTTGTAAGCTTTGCCTCAGGGTCTGTTTTCTACAGAACCCAAGCAAAAACAAACAATATGCAAAATACGGGTAGCATGCGTGCATTCACACAGACATTCATGGGACACACTGCAGGATAATGTTTGAGGGAAACCCTCAACATGTTGACACTCAACGTCTGTCAGACGCCATGCGTACTGGTAGTACTAGTTCAAGGTAGTTGACAGTTTCAACACTAGATCACGCTACCTTTTTTTTCAATGACATCTTTATGTTTGCAAAGCTGGGGTTTTGATGGTTGCCCTGATAAAGAGCAATACCACATGCAAAGCAGTATGGAACAGGCAACCAGCGTGGTGGCGTCAAATATGATCCCGAGGTTTGAGAAGTTATTATCTGATTGGTAAGTAATTGTGGCTGCTTAAGAAGGAAATACAAACATTATTTTTTTCTTTCAACTTATGTGTATTATTTTTTAAAACAACTACTAAAGTTGTCAAGATATAAATGTTTATTAAATTGTTATCACCTAACTACATAAGAAACATAAGCGTTAGGTTCTTTTTCATAAATGTTGGCCTAGAGGTGCCAGGAAAGATAATTACTGAGACACTAAGGGTGGTGTGAACTGAGGAAGTTTGGGAACCCCTGAGATAGAGCCTTCTATGGGCAGGCAGGAGTGAGCTTAGCGTGCGGAAGAAAGAAATGGGAGGTCAGGAGAGCTGGGTAGGAAAGTAGGGGACTGTGGGGCCAAGGAGGCACAGGAGAGACCTCGTAGGGCCTTGTGGGCTTTGGAGGGGGAGCTCAGTTGTCATTTCTGTACTATATGATACACACAAGCTCAACTCTGGAAAATTCCTTTTCTTTTTTCCTTTAGCAACAATATTTTAAAAAGCTCTGTTATCCTTCTGTGGTCTGTGAATAACCGAGGTCCTCAATATGTCCATGTGCATGTGTCTCCTGCTTTTTAAGAATCACGATTCCGTGTTATTTCCTGAAAATTCCTGAAAACTACGTAAATTCTTTAATGTTTGTAGTTTTATCTAGACTTAAAAAAAATTCTTCGTTCTTTAAAAACCTTTTCATCAAGCCTAGAATTTTTTTTTTTTTTTTTTTTTTTGACACAGAGTTTCGCTTTGTTGCCCAGGCTAGAGTGAGTGCCGTGGTGTCAGCCTAGCTGACAGCAACCTCAGACTCCTGGGCTCAAGCGATCCTCCTGCCTCAGCCTCCCGAGTAGCTGGGACTACAGACATGAGCCACCATGCCCGGCTAATTTTTTCTCTCTCTATATATTTTTAGTTGTCCAGATCATTTTTTTTCTATTTTTCAGTAGAGACGGAGTCTCACTCTTGCTCAGGCTGGTCTCTAACTCCTGACCTTGAGCGATCCACCTGCCTCGGCCTCCCAGAGTGCTAGGATTACAGGCGTGAGCCACATCAAGCCTAGAATTTAGGAGCCTTCAAGTTTAGTGTTTAAGACCAGAATGATAGCTGTTTTAGATTGAACAGTAACTAACATTAAAAAAATGAGTTAAGAATCCCACCTAACAGGGCATGGCTTTGTGCCCAGTAATGGAGTTATTGCCCATCTGAGGTCTGGGATTAGACTTGTAGGTCCAGAAGCTGGGTGTTTCAACATACCCAGAGATGCTCATTTTCTTGTTTATGTGCTTACGTTACTCAAAATGACGCAAGATGTATTTTTAAACCAGAACATCAATTTCCTTTTCTGTGATTGGAATGGTTTTGACCCATTTTCAAGGATTCCACTTTTTAGTGTCAAGGTAACTAAGAAACTGAATGAATAGTTACAAGGTTACTTAGTGATCACTGAAAAACAGAAAGGAAAATAAATTATTTAAGAGAATGACTAATATTTTAGGTAACTTCTCAGAAGGCAACCCCACAATAGAGTTAGGATGCAGATGCAATGACTATTTTTTTAAGTCCCATTTTCCTTTGTTTACCAACCCACCAATAATACACTATTTAAACTTGTAGGTATGCACCTGATAGGTCCAGCTGGTTTTCCCGATAGCCTGGGAGACATTCTGTCCCCTGTTGGTATATATTGATTTCATCAGGCACAACCTCAAGATTCTAGCTAGGGCCACTCAACTCTGCTTGAGTGTCACCATTTTCTTGTGGATCTTTCCAGAAATACTATATCAATCTTCTTTATTCCATAAATGATAGCATACTACTAAATACTGTGAGCATAGTTTTCCTTTTTTAGTTAACATTATATATTTGAGATTGTTTTATACTAACATATATCAGTTTGCCTTGTTTCTTTTAATGGCTTCAGAGAATTCTATTGTTTGAATGAATAATAATTTAAGCAATTACCTAAATTAGTAATTTAAGCAATTAATCTACTAATTGCCTAAATTAGTAATTTAGATTTTTTCTGGTCTGAAATTTTTTGTGTACACCTACAAGTATATCAGAGGACACATTTCTAGAAGTGGAATGCCTAGGTTAATTAAGTTGCACCTTTCAAAAACTGATAAACATTTGCCAAATTTCCCATCAGAGAGACTCTACCAGTTAAACTATACCAACATTTGAGTAAGTGTTGGTTTTCCTACCCCCTCACTTATACCATCTATTATCAAATTGTTTATTCTGAAAATGGCATCTTTTTATAGTTTAAAATGGAAACGCTTTTACTATGAGTGAATTTGAGCATATGTTTATATATTCAAAACCATGTATGTTCCTTTTTTCAATCAATAAACACTTAATCATGGCTCACAGTATGCACACGTATTAAGCTACTATATTATATGCTTATTATTACTGGAGATATAGTGATAAACAACATATAGCCTCCACATACCTGTGGGAGAGGTAGACAAGTGACAAACAGTCACAGTGGTCCATGTTTAGTACATGGTGCAATGGGAGCCTGTTGGAGGTACACCCATTGCAGTCTAGGAGGGGATCACCCGCAGAGGCTTCCAGCGGGGAGAGACGCATAAACTAAAATCTTACGGGGATGTAGTAGCTGGACAAGGATTAGAGACGGGAGAAGCAAGGGAGAGGGGACAGCAGACCAACAGTGCAAAGATGGGATCGGAGAAAGCAGAGAACACGTGGGACTCGTACACAGGACAGTTCACAGCCGCACTGTCATGACAGTGTGACAGTGTGAAGGGGAAGTGGGGGGTACACCACCACCCACTACGGTGGCCTTGAAAAATCAGTTAAGGAGTTGTTTGAACTTTACCCGAATGGCAGTATGAGGCAATATGACATAATCAGGGAGACTTTCGAGTGGAGGAGCGACATAGCCGCCGTATCTTGAGGCTCACACTAGAGATTGGATTGGGGAGACCATGACTGGGAATAAGGGAGAGTAGAGAGGAAGCTGTTCCCGCGATTAGGTTAAGATGCGTTTGCTTGGTCTCAGAGGCACACTAGGTACTGTGGAATCACCTAATGCGTGGTGTTGCTTCTGTAGATGGAGTGCACTGCGCCAGGGGGGAGCACAAAGACCTACCACCAAGAAGCCTGGGTGTAATTCCTGGCTTCGCCAGTTTCTGTAATAGTTGCACGGTCCTGGGCCCTTGAGGGGTGCTGTGACAAAGCAGAGGTGGGTGTGGGAAGTGCTCAGTACAGCGCTTGCATATAAATGAGGGCTTAATAACTGCTAGCTGTTTTTATTTTTCTCATTACGTTTCCTCACTCCACTATGGAAATGCCTTTACCTTTGTCTTACTATAAATACTCATATGAGGAGAATTACAGAACGTGGGAGTTGGAAGAAGTTTGAGGTATCTTGTTAAATCTCTTAATTTTAGTCATGAGAAAATAACGGGAAAGAAACCAAGCAATCTGTTCGTGGACACACAAAGCCAGCCTGAAACCGTTCTCTGGTCTGGTTCACTTAGCACCAGCACACGTGCGTGTATGGTTTGGTTGCCGACACCACCTACTCTTAAGTAGAGATCTTTCTTGTGTTTGTTGACAGCAGCGATTTCTTGGGTGGAAATCCTTAATTTGGAAAACGATTTGTCTTAAACACTTTGTAACACATCATTCAAACTACACAGAGTTTTTAATACTCTTAGAAACAAAAACTAGGGATGAGGTGGACAAATTCTGCAGAGAATTTAAGCTCGGGGTGGTCTCAGCCTCGCCTGAACGCGGCAGCGGCGCCCGGCGCTCCAGTCATCACTGTCGCCTCCTGACTCCCCAGCTCTCTGCCTCACCGAGGGCCCTGTGATCCGATTCAACCGAATTAGCAGCGGTTTAGCGAGCGCCTGCTACGTGTAAGGAAGGCATCGGGTGAGGAGCTGGGCGGCGACATTCGGGGAGGAGAGGGTCCCAGCCCTCGCCTTGAGAGAGGAGGTAGGCGCTTAAACTTGGCACCCCACCCCTTTAATCTACACCTTGCACGAATTCGCTCCAAGGTTCCCGCCCACCACGCTCCGCTATGTCCCCCGGTTTCCCGCGTCCGGCGTCTTCCCTCCGGCTCCAGCTCTGCACGCCCGAGAAGGGCGGTGGGGAGAATACTGACCCAGCATCGGGCATCTGGGGATTAGGACCAGGGTGGGTGCGCCTGCTACGGGGGCGACGGCCAGCGCAGGGCACCTCGCCGTCCGGGTCCCAGTCTTCCCGTGTGTGAACCAGGGCGCGGCACGAGTTCCCCGGACGCTCTCCTTTCCTGATGCTTGGTGTTGGCGCCCAGCGCCCCCAGCCAGGGGGGCTCCTCCTCCCCTCCCTCTCCGCCTCCCCTGCAGCCTGTCCCCGCGGGCAGAGTTCAGGTTCGGCTCCGGCTTTTGCTCCCGATTTAGGAAAAGGCCAGTGGGGCTGGAGGGCGCGGGCTGGCAGGGAGGGGGCGGGGGGAGGGCAGAGAGAGGTGGCCTCTGATTGGTCGGGGAGGGGGAGTGGAGGCATGGAGTTTCCCACAATGCCCCGGTGCGGTGCAGCCGCGGATGGATGCTGCGGGAAGGGGCTGCCATTTGCTGCCCCTGCCAGCGGCGCGCGGACCTGCCCGCGCTCCTGCAGTCGCTGCCGCGGCCAGCGCCGTCAGCCGGCCCGGCCTCTGCAGCGGCGCCGCCTCGGCTCCCTCCGCGGCCGCCGGAGCGGTCGCCATGAACCCCAGCTCCTCGGCGGGAGAGGACAAGGGGGCGACGGGCGGCAGCAGCAGCAGCGGAAGCGGCGCCGGGAGCTGCTGCCTGGGCGCCGAGGGCGGCGCGGACCCGTGGGGCGCAGGGGCAGCGGCGGCGGCGGCGGCGGGAGCCGCTGCCCTGGAAGAGCCCGCGGCCGCCGGCCAAAAGGAGAAGGACGAGGCTCTGGAGGAGAAACTGAGGAACTTAACTTTCCGGAAGCAGGTCTCTTACAGGTAGGCGCGGGAGCCCTGGCAGCCGCGAGACAGGTGCCGCCGAGGGCGGGAGACCGGAGCGCGTCCCCAGAGTTGGGGGCGCCTCCCTGTCTCTCTCGAGCTCTCTCCTTCCTCTTCCTTCTGGGGTATGGGTTCTCTTTCATCCCGACGTTCTGGGCTGAGGGAAAGATACGTGCGCCTGGTTTCCCCCTGTGAGGGGAGAGAGCCGCCGGGTCCCGAGGAAGAGGGAACAACAAAAATGCGTGTGGGGTGTGTGTGTGTGTGTGTCAGGGGAGGGGGTGCAGACACGGAGATGCCTAGTTTTCTTGAGAGAAGTCGTCAAAGTTGCCCCGAAGCCGGTGTCATCTTCTACCACTCCCCCTGCCTTCCAGATTTCGCCGGATAAACCTTTGGCACTAACTTGATAGCTGAGATCGCTGACAGGCAGAGCAGAACAGCGCTGTACTGAGGAGAAAGCCTTGTGGAAGTTGCACCTGTCTCGAAATCCCCTATTAAGGAAGAATCGGCTGTGGGTTTATGCCTGTAGATACGCCACTGGTTATGGGGGTTACATTTACACGTGCGCCCTCCGTCTCTCCTGGGTGTGCCCGGGAGGACATGTGGGGAGACCCCTGGAAGGCTAGGGCTAAGGGGGGACCATATTTACACATCCGCAGGGATGTATTTGTGAGACAAGGACAGTGTGGGATCGATGGCCACCAAATTAGGTAGAAGATAACCCCAAATTGTGTCAGAATCCAACAACGAGAAATGAAGATTCAGCAGGTTCCCTCTCCTCCTCCGCCATCCCCAGGCAAGAATAAAGATACTGACAGGTTTGAGGAGTTGCTGAGACTGCCCTTACTGCTTGTTGATAAGCAAGCGTAGATTGACAAAGATTTGCACTTGCTAGGGCTTGGAGAGTTTCCGGAAAAGGGGTCTGTAAAAACAATCTTGTAACCCTACCACTTTTGAGTTAGCTTTCCCTGCCAGAAAACCATATGAAGTATTAAGCCCGTCACACCATGTGCTGTTATGTAAGCAAAAGCAGATGACAGAGGTGTGTGGGTTTGCGAGGGTGTGTTTTATGTATGGGGGGAGGTGTGTGAGTCATTGGGATCCCCACAGACATTGCCTGGCCTGGAGGTCCAGTCACTAGGGGATGTGCTCTGTGTCTTAAGTGTTGGCTTCTGGTGAGGCTGTTGCTTCTGCGTCCCTCGCGTGCATTTTGTTCACTGTGTGCTGAGGGAGTTCCCCACCTGAGTTGTTCTCTTAGTTACTCACACAGATCAGGTCCAAATGGATCTTTCTTTTTATACTTTTGTTTCTAAAAATAGACAGGTGGTGGGGAGCGGGGCAGCTCTAGGGAGGTATGCTAGGACACAGGCAGTTCTACTTCCTAGTTACGATGGCCTGTCCGGCCCTTAGGGGAACGGGGACTACATTCAGCCTAATTTAGGAGCTGTGAGTTGGGAGGGGGGTGGTGATTACGTGGAGCACAGTGTGGGCTGCTCCTGTCTCATTGGTATTCATCAGACTCCTCATTGGGTAAGGCCACAGAGCCAGAGTTTGCAAGGGAAATCATTTCAGCTTGCCTCTTGGCAGGGGTCATTCTCTGAGCCTCCCTCCTCGAAATGCATACTGTGTGGGCCCGTGACTTTCTGGGTTGCATGCTCACCCATACACGTGTAAGTGTGTACACTCACAAACATAGACGTGGACACAAATGCAGCATTTTTTTTTTTTTATAGAGGAATGAGATATTGCATCTGTCTTAACAATCCATAGAGGAGGATTCTACTTCGTGAACATCATTTCCTTTTAAATAAAGCTTTACAGTCTCCAAATCAATGAACCACCTGCATCAGCATCACCTCAGGCAGCTGGTTAAACGCACTGACCACCCCAGACTTACAGAATCAAACTCTCTGTGGGTGGGACTTTTTAACAGGTTCCTCAGGTGATGCTTAAGTACACTAATATCCGAGGGTTGCTGCCCTATTTTTTTCTCCCCAGAGACTAAACAATTGATCTCTGAACTTATAAACTCTACCCAGCCAAACAAGGCCAAGCATTCCCAAAGTCAGAGGAAAGACAGTGAAGAGGTAGATGATTCCATCTGGCACATGGTTGTCCTGAGTAGCCCCAAGAGCGTCTCCATTTTGATCGCTATTATTTGTTCTTTTTTAGCATCATGGTGAATGGCCTACTCACCGGCCATGGTGGCCATTTGTGCTGGACTCTGATTTAGCTGGGCCTGACTGTTTTGCTGGGGGTAGGGTGGGGTTACTGAAAGGTCTGTAGGGGAAGAACACTTTTGGCTGGAGCTGGGTGTTGGCTCCTCAGTGAAGACTACACCACCTCACTTCTGGGTGGCACCTGAAGACAGGTACTGATGAGAACTAATGGGGGGGGAGTCAGGAAGGCCTCAAAGAATGGAGTCTAAGCAGAAGAGTTCAGTCAGAGTATGCAGTATGGCTGCTTGTGTAAGGGGGATCATTTGAGGTGGAGAAGTGGAGATTTGCAGGTAGGTAAAAAATATCTTTTTGAAGAACATGGATATTTTTGGAATGAAACTTGACAGTAAAGAAGAAGGGGGCTTTGGGAGAGAGGGTGTGTATGTGTGTCTCTGTGTGTGTAGGGGGGTCTCATCTGCTCCTTCTGTTGCTAAGGAACATATAAGCTAGGGTTTAAAAATAAATGAGGAGTGGGTGGGCATATGCACTGACTCCTGTCTTTTTAGGAACCAGAGCCCTTTACAAAAAGCCTTTAAATAACCATTTCTGGAGGCAGATTATTCATTTTGCTTGACTTTTACTTTGTTAAGTGAAATAAACTCCTCTATATACTCCTAGATTTCCCCTCATTATCTTTTCTTTGTTGGCTTTTTTTGGGAACCATTTTTCCCATGAGAATTTTTCCTTTATTTCAAAATCTGCACCCCTAGAGCAAATAGTCTCCATCGATTACAAAGCTGAAGGTTTTAAAAGGCAGTGCAAGTGAGCTGGTACTTTTTTCTTAAAATTACCACTTCCTTTTTCTTTGCAAATTATGGTGCTGCAACAGATACATGTGTGTAAATGACTATATATGTGTAGGAGCTGTTTCTTTTTTTTAACTGCTGTAAGAATACCCATTTAAGTCAGTAAAATTAAAAAAACTTCCAGAAACACACAGAGAAGAGGAAGGAGAAGGTAGCTGATGTTTATTGTTTTCTATGTGGTGGGCACTGTGCTAAGTCTTATTGCATATTCTATCTTATTTAATCTTTGTGACAGTCCTATGATGTGATTATGACTATTTCCATTTTATAGAAAATGAACCCGAAGCATAGATCTTGGGCAGGAGGCAGAATTTAAATACAGATCTGATTCTCAAGGACTTTCTTTTTAGACCATGTGATGCTGCTTCCCTACACATTTATTTATTTTAGGTTTTAAGTCTCTCCACATGTGTATATGTGTGCACACAGCTATGTGCAGTATGAGCTATTCTTCCACCTCATTCCTATTATACTACAGGCCATTATATATTATGTATATTATGTCTTGTGGCCCTTTGCTGATATAATTTTAAGGAACTCCTCTATTATTTCACAAATAAAAATGAATATAAATTCATGATCGTCAGCAAATACATTTTTTTTTCTGAGAACAAAACCACCTACATGACACCTGTCATCTCTATGAAGATACTCATGTTAGTTAGAGATTCACATGCCTTTTAATTTACATAGGTGTTGTGTAGGTGAACCGAGGTCCAGTGAAGAGCTGGCCCATCTGTGCCTCTTTGGACAGTGCAGAATGAATGATGAAGTATGATTTTGTTTGTAAGGAGGCTTGGGAAGTTACCATTACTTATGAGATGTTGATACCTGTGATTCAGTTTCTCTACTTATAAGCCAGGATGGTAATACTAGACCCTTCTTAAAGGGAGGTCTTGGTATGAGATAGAAATAGCAGCAAGAAATAAACTTCTTAGATCAGGCAACCAGATGAAAAATGACCTGTTATTCTTTGTAGGTTGATGATGAAAACATAGTATTTCCATTTTGTGTTTTATGTAAGATTATGTTATTACAAGAAAAATATCTAAAGAGTTGGAAGCCAAATAGGATAACATATACGTTGTTCTTCCTTGCATTGAAATCATGGCATATGGGAGAAGTTTTCCTCTCCTGAATATCAGTATGCAGCATCCTTTTTTGTACTTCACTTTTATTTTATGTTTTTATCTGTGCTTTACACATATTTAGAGACTTTAGGATCAGATAAAAGCCTTGGTTCTAATTTAATTCTTTCCTCAGTAATTACTTATGTACTGACTAAATGTCAACTTTCTCGGTTCGGATACACTCTGGGCAAGATTTCAATTTAACCACTGTCCAGAGTACTTACTCTGCTCTAATTGATCAGTTAGAGGCTTGACTTTTACCTGGGAGAGTGACAGAGTTGAGACCTGTGGATTCCGGGGATAGAGAAGTTGAAGAGAGCTTTGCTGGTGTTCAATGCTGCTGTAGCAACAGCGGCACTGCCTCATGGGGCCAAATTAAATTAGACTAGAGCTAGCTCTTTCCAGCACTTCAGTTTCTAATCTGAGAAAATGAGGACTCCCAGTGAGCCCAGGCTGGCTACACCCTCTGTTCCTCGGACTGGGATCTGCAAACATGTTCCCTGTGCAACCTAAGGTATGTTTGAAGTTGGGTACACTGTGAGACCAGAAGTATTTGGAATGACTATTGCCTACATGCTGGGCTGTGACATTTGCTTTCTTATGTGGTTTTGCATTGCCAACACAGATACTATGGAGACTAGTTTTTCTGAGGTCCTATAATTGTAGTTTTAGGACAGTAGTTACTACAAATAAATGGTGACATGTGAGCTTTTCTTACAGTGGAAGGAAGATCAAGAGCAAAACAAAACCTAAGCCTTTAGGTGTTTTTTCCCTTAAAATTTAATTTTCTCAAAATAACTATAAAATGGAATAATTTCTAATTGTTTGAGCTATTTGGAACCTATTGCAAAGCATAACAAACCGATGTAATGTAGACAATTAAAAAATAAAAATGTCACATTATGCCTGTTTGCAGATAATGCTCCCATAACTCATTTTTGGCTCATTCACCAGGCAACCTCCTGGTTAGGAATGAGCTCAAGAGACCACTTTCAGTGATGGGTGGCTAGTCCTCCCCTGTGTTCAGAGAGCACTTTTAAACAGCTTTATTAGGACTAAATTGTAATTTTCTCTTCTGGAAATTAGACTAGGATTTGAACCTGGCATCTTCCAGCTAATCTTCGGCAAATTATATAACCCCTTTGAAGCTCAGTACATTCATCTCTAAAATGGGCTAATAGTTATACCTGGCTTAGAGGTTTGTTCTAAAGATTAAATTAGTTACTTTATGTAAAGGACTTGGCATAGTGCCCTGCAGAGTTAACTTTTGTATTATTATTATTCTCTAAGCTAAGTCGTTAGCTCCTACGAAGACAGAAATTACACCTTATTGTTTGAACCTCTGAATCCTGTTCTTCTTACTCAGTAGGTGTTGGATAAATATTTTTTGAATGAATACATTTCATTGCCATCTTTAAATAAACTACTACTGTTATTCATTCCCGGTCCATCTCAATTGCCATTTTCCTTTCTATTAAAAGCAACATCTGTCTTTTTCTCATTTCCACTCCGTCCAGCAGCCCAGGACTGGGTTTCTGTTTACAACTTCCTGTCTGAGTACCTGCATCAGCCATTTAGCCAGCTGTTGGAGGCTGGAGAGGGGTGGCAGAAACTTACTTAACCAGCTATTTGCAGCTTGTCAAAGAAAAGGCCTTAATTTGCCTTCTGAGTAGCACTAATTAGCTCTCTGGTTCTCTTTCTGTCTGTCTCATCCCTTTACAAGGGGCAGCATTGATTTTCTCCTCAGGGAATTTTCTGTTGACTTTTCTTTCTGTGATTAGAGCTTAAAAACGCGAAAGAGGGCGATCCAGCATTCCTGGAGTCCTGACTCTCACCCAGCCAGGCCCAGGTCACGCTAGCAACCTCCACTCGGGGTTACTTCACTCTTTCCTTCCAACCCATCTGACGGACTTGGGTGGGAAAGTGATTTTAGGAAGAATGCTTTAGTCCACTTCGTGACTCTCAGCTTTTGCTTTGTTTTTCACTCGCTTCATAACAAAATCTTCAAAAAAGTACCTGCTGCTTTTTATTCACATAACATGCAAAGCACTTGAAGAGTGGCTTGTGAGCATCCTGACACCTGCAGCACTCAGAGAGAGGTGGCATGAGCTCTGGTTGGGTTATTTTAGAGAAAATTAAATCGTCAGGTGTGTGTGGCTGAGGGAAGGGGCTGTGGTTGGGTAGAGGTGGGAAGAAAGGTCTTTGTAGATAAATTTGAATGTTTTTTCCCTCCACCCCTCAGTTTGGTGAGCTTTTGAAATGGAGTGAACATCATTTATTTTTTTATTTCAGCATATTATGGGGGTACAGATGTTTAGGTTGTGTATGTTGCCCTTGTCCCCCCTCCCTCCCAAGTCCGAGTTTCAAATATATTCATTCTTCAAGTGGTGCACATTGCACTGTTTGTGTATGCATATACCCGTCCCCTCCCCCCTCCTCCCCCCTCCCCCTCCCCTTCCCAACATCCAATAGATGGTGTTCTTATATGTGCACTTATGTGTTGATCAGTTAATACCAATTTGATGGTGAGTACATGTGGTGCTTGTCTTTCCATTCTTGGGATACCTCACTTAGTAGAGTGCGTTCCAGCTCTGTCCAGGAGTATACAAGAGGTGCTATATCATCATTGTTTCTTAAAGCTGAATAGTACTCCATGGTATACATATACCCCATTTTATTAATTCACTCATGTATTGATGGACACTTGGGTTGTTTCCGCATCTTTGTAATTGTGAATTGTGCTGCTTAAACATTCGAGTGCAGGTGTCTTTCTTATACAGTATCATTTGCTCTTTTGAGTAGATGCCCAGTAATGGGATTGCTGGATCTAATGGTACTTCTACTTGTATCTCTTTAAGGTATCTCCATATTGCTTTCCACAGAGGTTTCACTAGTTTGCAATCCCACCAACAGTGCATGAGTGTTCCTATCTCTCCGCATCCACGCCAACATTTATTGTTTTGGGACTTTTTGATAAAGGCCAGTCTCAGTGGAGATAAGTGATATCTCATTGTGGTTTTAATTTGCATTTCCCTGATGATTAGAGATGTTGAGCATTTTTTCATATGTTTTTTGACTATTATTCTGTCTTCTTTTGAAAAGTTTCTGTTCATGTCCTTTCCCCACTTTTTGATAGAGTAGTTTAATTTTTTCTTGTTGATTTTCCCAAGTTCTAAGTAGAGTCTGGTTATCAGCCCTTTATCGGATTTGTAGCATGCAAAAATTTTCTCCCATTCTGTAGGTTGTCTGTTTGCTCTTGTGACAGTTTCTTTGGCTGTGCAGAAGCTTTTTAATTTGATCAGGTCCCATTTATTTATTTTGGTT
>CAUYSK010045482.1:0-37036 GCA_963575035.1 Avahi laniger | reverse complement strand
CCGCGAAAAGAGCTTGTTAAGTTTCCATTTACCCAGTGTGAGGTAACCCTTGGGCGGCCCGCACGTGTAAATCTCCATGGTAACTCCCGCCTTGGAAAGTACCGCCTAACTACTTCCTCCTTCTGTCCTATTTAAGCCTCTGCCCTATTGCCATTAAACGAGACTTGATCAGACTCCTGTCTTGTCTCCATTTCTTGTGTCTTGCCTTTCCCATTTCCCACTCCCTCCTCCCAGGTACCCACGAATAACTGGTTCCGCAGGTCGGGACAGGAAGCACATGATGTAGGTTTGTCCCAAAATTGGTGATGATAACTTTGACAACTTAGTGGGATGTCTCCTAGATTTCTTCCCTGTAATGTGAATAATTTTTCCCTTTGTAATTAATAAGAATTTTGTGGGAAATGTAAATTTCATGTTCCTTACCAAACTTTCATCTGACAGCTTGAATGTCCATTGATGATTGTTTAACCTATCATTGCTTTTATATTGATATTACTAAATCTATATTATTATAAGGAAGAGTTTTCTAGGCTTCGCTATCTATTCATTTACGTATATCAGTATGGGCTCATGGATTTTATTTTTAAAAATGAGTTATAGCCCACTACTGTCATTATTTATTTTGACGTTCCAGTGGTCCCTGATTTTACCACTAGGAGTTTCTACAGCTGGTTCCTATGTTCTTTTAATAGTTCCCACTATATTTTGAAGACTTTCTTACTTTCTCTAGCAATATACTACTTCAAGCTTATTTTTTACTTTCTTTGCCCCAACTGTAGAATCTACCTTTTGTTCAAGAGGCACTGGTTCCTGGTACGAAAGGCTAGGTGTATTCATAGCTATAGGGGTTTCATTGTTTCTAGATTCCCTTGGTGGACAGGCTTGGATATACACATCTATATTTCTCTGTATTTTAAGAATCATGAGTTCATATGGGTAATGGTAAATTCTAGTCTTTCCTTCTTCTGTCTTTGTAACTCCAGTCTCCAACAGTGAGAAACCTAGCTCAGAATAAATACATTTTTAAAAGGCAGAGAGAAATAAGAAAGTTTTTCTGACCTTGAAGAATCTGTGGGACATCCAGGTGGAGATAGGTCTGGATCTCAGTTATTTCTACCAAAGAAAAAAATTGCCTTTAACTTTTGCAATTTATAGAGCGGTATAAATGCTAAAAAGTTTGCAGTTGCAGGATCCACATGAGATTAGAGATTTTATACTCACATATATGCCTTCCATTTTCTTCACAAAGAAATCATCATTTCTGCCTTTGTTAGTGGAGGGTGGGAAGCCCTCTCTGTGCAAGATACTTGTATTGATGTCAATGACTCCTGGCCTTCAACATCGAGGTATTTAAGATTAACTTCTTATTGGACTGTTTGTGGTGTCAACTTTTTGTACCAGAGACCATGGGCTTGACAATAAATCTTATAAAACAAAACCCTCCTAAAAAAACCCCAAAAAACCTTTCCCAATAAATTTTGTTAAGGAGTTCGTTTGTCAGGTCAAATGGTAAAACCTTTTCTAAACATAATTGCTGAGCCTTTGTTCAAGAATCGAGAAACTTCTTTTCATGATCTGTCTCTTTCTATAATATTTCTAATTGTGGACAGACATTGCAATGCTAGTCATTGTTGAGCAAGACGAGTTTTTTTGGTGATCAGTTGAAGATGACTTGAGACTGCAAAACCAGGTCCAGAGTATTAGAAGATTGTGATTTATTTTTCAGCATGTGGTGAGAGAAAAACCATTTTAAACTTTTTACTAAAGTATGTAGAGGGACACAAAATGTTTCTACATTAGACCAATCACTATTTGCTTCTTATTATTGGAGAAGGTACACTGAGTGCTAGATGAACACATTCTAGCAGTCTAGGGGTGTGATATTGTGTGAATCAGAAAGAAAATTTTCCATCTTTCAAGTGAATAGTAATTGCAGAAAATAATGCTTTTGCTGAACCCTTGTCGCAAAGACACAGACTGTTCCTCACAGAGAACATAACTTGACCACATGAAAGGTGTCAATATCTGAGCTAGGCCTAAAAAATGTGTCCAAAGCACGGAAGTTAAACATTCACATCAGGACTAATGCTTTTCACCATTTAACTGAAAGGGCAGGGAGGTTGACACAGGGCTGGCTCCTGAAATAAATATTTTGTCTACTCAGTGAAGCATATTTTGGGGATAATTTTTCTTTATATCTCAATTAGTTTTCTGAGCCAGAATCAGAATAATCAATAAATGAAGTGAGCAGAAGGTGGCCCCTGATCCCTTCTCCTATAATCTCCTCACCTATTCCCCAAAGCCTAACGCTCCATTAACAAAAGAGCTCCTCTTGTTCCATAGTCATTTTGTATTCAAAAACCAAAATAATTAAAGCAATTAACATGGTGTGTATCACGTAGAAAATGCTCAGTGTTTAACTGTAATTATTATTAGTTTGCAGTTGTGAATTTAGCTTCATAAAACTGGATTTTAGAAATGTCACATTATTTCCTTAGGATAAAATTAAATTCCACACTGACTCTCTTTCTCTGTTCTCTTTCTTGGGCAGGAAATTTACTTCCAGTCATGATTAGACCACTCTCACCCCAGCCCTTTGGGGCTAATAGAGAAAAGACTAACTGTCTAAGCACATGTGGCTGTTAGGGAACTCTGGTGTCTCTGCTTTGCTTGGTCCTGAGGACTTTGCAGCACACTCTGAGGCCAAAGGCCCAGCCTCCCGAGGGCCAGCACTTAACTCCTCTCCACTGAGGCCCTGCACATTCCCCTTAGAGCTGAGACCCAGTTCCTGAGGGATCCTTAGAATTTGTTCTGGTTTTGGAGATTCTCCTCTCTCCTTCTGCTTTCTTCATTCTTATTTATTCCTACGTCACATTTGCAAACGCTCTCTCTCCTTTCACCCTACAGGAGGGTTGCCAGATTTAGCAAAAAATAAATAAATAAAAATAAATAAAAGTAAATAAATAAAAAAACCCAAACCCAAGCTGCTTAGTTAAATTTTAATTTCCTATTAACAAGGTATAATCTTTCAGCATAACTATGTCCCATGCAATGCTTAAAACATACCCATACTAAAAAACAATTGTCATTTATCTAAAAGTCATATTTAACTGAGCATCCTGTATTTTATCTGGCAGCATTATCCTAAGGATTCCTGCTTTTGAAAGACCCAGGAATGGAGGTTGTGAGTAGGGTTGGGTTTTTCAGGCCAAATCTTCATTGAGATAGAGAGAAATACAGTATGCATAGACTTAGAAAGGTACAGGGGAAAACCCAGCATGGACAAAACACAAAATAACGTCCATAAATAATCCTGTTACTCTCATCATCATTATGACCACCATCATCATCACTGTCCACAGTGAGTTGCTACTAAAGAATTAATCCCCCTGGGGAAGGCAATATTAATGGATCCTTTCCTGAACAGAGTTTTAATTAAGATGAAGGAGAAAGAGAAAGTAGGAGGCACAGGCAGTCTGCGAGCTGAGTGAGTGGAATAGGAAGCAAGGGAATGAGATAAGGGCCAGAAAGGCCACTTTGCACCTCTCAGTTTCATTGTTTGGCTTGATTTGGGCATTTTGGGCAGCAAGGACTGGTAGAACTAACAATGGCCTAACTCCATTCAAGTCCCTGCACCACCACACCAAGAAGCTGTGTAGCCTTGGTTGCTTGACTTGTCTCTCCAGCTCAAATCTCTTGTGAGATTCAAACTCAGATGTGCACCTGAATGTTTCATAGGTGCCCCGAAGTCAACATGTGCAAGTGTGAGCTCATCTTCCTCATCTCCCAACCTGCTCTTTCTGTTCTCTGTATTAATGAAATGACAACACCATCTGCCCAGGTGTCAAGGCGGGATACAAGTCATCCTAGACCTGGCTGCAACATCTTATCCCTGGTGACTACCAGAGTGGGTCATCTGGCTGGCTAAGCCCGCGTTCTGCCTCCTGCACTACTGCCAATGGTGAGGACCTTTGCAGATACAAGAAGGCCATCCATACTTTTTCCAGGAGGACATAGTCATGGTGAGGTGGCCAGAGAGAAAAGGAAATGACTCTTCTGTACATTTGAAGGAAAAATGGAATTAAATGACCTTGTGATAGTCCACTCTACCTCTCTTTTCTTGAAGTGACTTGAATGAGTCTCTGTTCTTGTCTATCAAAATAGGTTAAGAAAAAGAAAATAATTTTACTCTCTTTTTGCTGGAGACATTTTACCAGGAGATGTTGGGGATATTTACACTCTGGGGATATTTACACTCCAGGAAACTTCCTGTGCCTTTCAGAACTAAAAAGTACATGTTAGAACATACCACAATGGCAATCTTCTTCATAATATCCCAATGAGCAGTTATTTTAAATGAATCCATTGAGATTAGAACCCGACAGAATAACGTAGGAAGGCATCTGAAAAGAATTAACCAGTTGTCCCTACTCTTGAAATAACCTTCTCTTTCCTGGGAACATGGAGGAAAGAAGCCAAATAATAGGGGAATGGGTGAAAAAGCACAATACTACCTCATGGTTCCTGTTTTGAAAGGTAGAAAAAAAATCGTTCATAATCTCTTGCCCTTTTATAATGTCTCACCTACGGGAAAAGAATAGGAGAAAAAGCAGGGTCATTAACCATGTGTGAAAAATTGTTAAATTGCTGGGAAAAGGAAGAAAAAAATCTCATCTTAATAATCTCAGAGAAATAGAACCCAAGTTAAATCAATTCAGGGTGGGTTTGGGTCATTCCATCCTAGTCAAGGGAAAGGTTCAAAATGGCTTGTTGCAGTAAGGTCAATTTGTTACAAAATCATCCTAGAGGGGAATGCGTGTGTGTACACACAGGCACGTACTCTCCACCCCAACCCACTTGCACACTCCCACCTCATTCTTTATATTTTCATATATTTGTGTATATAAAGTGATATGTGTTTAAATATATATATATATATGTATACATTATTGGCTCTCAAAATGTGAATTTTTGACAGTCTCCCAACAAAAAATTAGATTCAGAATTAAGTTTGGATATTTGGCTAACTGTGCTAGGCATCTAATAAATGTGGTAGGATTTGCAAAGAATTGAATATAGAAGGCAGGAGTTTTCTGTTTTTTGAGTTCCATAAAAATCCAATGTGTGTGTCTTATTTGTGTAAGTGCATGCATGATTCTTTCCTTTATGGTTTGTAATTATCTTACTCTATGCCTCTCTATGCCTCTCAGATATTTAGCTAGGAAAACGATCTGGGTTTGATCAATGCCATTCCAAGACTGGATTATATCTAGAGCTTGTTGGTGTGTTTGATGAAACAGTACCTTAAGCAACTGTTTATTGAGTGCCTGCTATGTGCTAAGTACTTTCTTCATGATAATACTGCTAGTTCAGTTTTCACCCATTTTTTAGGCGAGTAATGAGGTTAAGTCGCTTTCTTGGAATCACATTTGACCTCCAAGTGACTATACTAGAATTGAATTCTATGGTGTCAGACTTGAAAGCCCACAGTCTTTCCATGGCTAATGATGACAGTAATTTGTTAGAAACATGGATTCCAGAGTGCGATGGAGTTTGAATCCTGCTTCTATTGCTTTCTAGCTGTTTTACCTTTGGCAAATTACATAGTCTCTGTGCTTCAGTGTCCTTATCTGTGTAATGGGAATAATATTATTAAACTGTTTAAAAAGATTGTTGGGAGGATTAAATCATATAATATGTATCAAATGCTCACACCATCCATGGTAAGACCTCAATCTATATTAGTCATTGTCATTGTTATTCTATACTTTGGCAAATGATTCAAGCCTTGACTCTCTTATGGCACATACAGATGCTAGCTTACCACCAATTTGCCCCACTAGTTAGTTCATGGTAAGCAGCAACTAGTTGTAAATTAAAACTACAAAATAAGACCCTGGGATCTCCAGACCAGACAGATTCCTTGTGGCTAATAGAGACACTCAAAACAAAATAATGGGACCTTAGAGGCCAAGGCAGGTGAGAGAAGGCCGGTCATGTGCGCTTTTTGTTCCCAGAGAGAGAGTGAGAGCAGCTCCAGACAAACATCTTGTTTGTACCATTGCGCTAAGGTGGTTGCTGTAACTGGAACTGAGACTCTCTGGGTAGAAAACTCCTCCCTCTGGCCATCTGAGAAGGATGTTCAGCAGAGGCTTCTGGTTTCAGGCTTGAAAACTACCCAGTTGAGACTTAGTCATTTTCAACCATTTGGGACAGGACAGGTTTGAATCCTTCATCTACATGAACGGATATGATTGAGGCTAAGGCAGGAACTACCTCCTGTTTAAGCCAGTTCCCCCTTTGTTCTTCTGAGTAGTTTTTGGTTTGCATAGGAGGCTGTCTCTCCTCAATCTGCAGATTGCTTATAGAAAGTAAAGCTCTCCCCCTTTCCTTTGCAATATCATGGTCTTTTGTTAATGTACTCTACCTCTCCTTTCCCCACTTGCTTCTAAGAAGGGTGGGCGGTGCCCCAGTGTACGGAAGCACCTCAAACTCAGTCAGGATTCCTCCAAATGCGTTTTAGGCTCCAGAGACCTGGCAAGCCTATGTTTACTTTCTAGATTACTTGGAAAAATCTGTGAACCCAGCCACAGTAAAATGGCTTTTCACTTAGGATTACTTCATTCAAAATCATTCATATTTTTTCCTTTTGGAAAATACAACTTATTTGATTCTAGCGTCCAAAATATACCTTCTCCGAATGCCTCCCACCATAGTGCCTGAGTGAGGGGCTTTCCACCTCAGAATGAGGTCATAAAGATGCAGTTATTCTTCTCCATGGAGTTGACTGTTCCAGGCTCATTTACAAAGTCACTCAGCTGTGACTGGGCCACTTAAATAACCCCGTTGCCCAAAGATATCCCTTGCTCCAGCCATTTACCCCCAAGGACCATGTTCATGTTACAGAGAAATACAAATACAAACACGTTCTGCACCAGCAGTGTCACAGAGCTATATTTTGTCAGTTGTAAATTATATCTGGTCTTGAGGGAGGGAAGAGAGATCAACAATTTTATATTCCATAAAAGAGTTTCATAAGAAATATTAGACCCTCATAATTCAGAAGTCTCCTATGCTAGTTTTATTTTGTTATGGCAGATTTTAGAAGCAAACAATTCTCTGGATGCCTAAAAGTAATGCCTAGGTTTCTGTTTTTGCATATTTAAGCTATGCGTTTAGATACAATTCAAGCATTCCAGGGTGTTAACGGTGTTTACAAAGGAAAGTGCCAGAAGCAAATTCAGGCAGTTCTTTAAATTAATAATGCTTTTGTTTGCACTCCCACTTTTTCCTTCCAGTTCTGCTAGAACCAACGTGCGTCTTCCCCATTTATTCAGAGGATAATGATGACAATTTCCATTTACACATTACATTTCATCTGGAAGGTGCTCTCTCACACTACATCACTGTCTGCCACCTTCTGCCTGGCAACAGAAAATGCAAACTGCATCATCACAGTCATTGGTCAGTGGGGAGCAGAGAAACCCCAAAGCAAACATTGCACCAGAGACTGAAAGAAAGCAAGCAAGGCTGGAAGTAAACTTGACCATTGTCATGTTTGCTTAGAAGATGGGGGCCCAGGGAGCATAGAGTCTGCCAGTGACCATGCTGCATCGCTGTAGGATTTAGAGGGATGATGCAGCTAGTGGCTTGGAACTAGACAGACCCACATTTAAATTCTTGATCTATCGCTTCTTGGTCAGGTGTTTTTAGGCAAATCATCTGATACCTTTAAGGCTTGGTTTTCGTATCTGTTAAAGGGGAAGAATAATTTCTACTTCCCACAGATGTATACGTTCAGTATATAGAAGTAAAGTATGTTATAAGGGTTTAGTAATGGTCTCCAGTATTTCCCATTCCTGATTATTAATAGGGTTGCTGTAGTTACTGCCACTGCTGCCTATACAATTGGGCCTGACGGGTGTTGTAGCCTTCTGAGGGTCCCTCTCTGCTGTTCTTCCTCTGCCTGATCTTCGGTTCCCACCAAGAAATCTTGTGGTTTGCACAAAAGAGGGAGGGGGGTTATCACTCAAGGCCCAAATTATAATGCCTTTTTATGGGACAAGGAGAACATCTGGTATTCCATTAGCATGGGCTCTAACACAAATACTTTAGACAGTAATCCTCAAATTTTAGTGTGCATAAAAGTTATCTGGAGGGCTTTTTAAAATATAGATCACAGGGCCCTGCCACAGTCTCTGATACAGGAGATTTGGGGATCCAATAATTTGCATTTCTAAGAAGTTCCCAAATAGTGCTGATGGTGCTGGTCTGAGAGTCACTGCATATTGGGTAGCTAATTATCACCTTGGAAGCCACTGAGAGCCTAATCTCCAGAGGGTGTTTTGTACTGGGGGCCATCAAATCCAGAAGATGCTGGGAGCATAAAGGTGAAGTCAGGGATAGGTTGAGCACCTGCAGAAGGTGAAGACTGGTGCGCAGGGCAGGAGTCAAGACTCCAGGGTACCTGTTTCACAGTTGAGTTGTGTCTGGTCCTTGCTTGGCCCAGGGTTTCTCTCCTTTCTCCCCTTCCTCCTGGCTTCTGCACTCTATACAACTCTTACACCTGTGGGTTTCTTCTTCTTTCTACTGAGTCATATCCAAATTGGCCTTGAGAAATAAAGATAAAATCCTAAGTCCCCCAGCTGACTGAACGGACTACCTCTTGGCCAAGAGGACCCAAGAGATGCCTTGAAAACTGAGTTCCTGGCCATGATGGAATGGGAGGTAAGACATGCCTGGTTACACCCCTTCCCTTGTTGACCATCATTAGTCTTTCTTTCCTACTAGGTAAATAGAAACCAGCCCTTTCAAAACACTTACTCCACTGCTGACTTCTGAACTCCTCTGCCTCTTGGTGGATTTGACAAAGCAACTGACCAGCATCCCTTCCTGATCAGAGACCACTGACCATGGACTGGTTCTGGCCAGTTTACAGAGGCTGCACATAGGATGCCTCTGTGTCCTCAGTTTCATTTTTTGATGTATACAGCCTAACTTTAATGCATTTAAATGTTAAGTCTCCACCCCAAAGTGAACATGGGATGTTAGGTAACATGCATGTTTACTTACTATGCATGTCTGCATCCCCCTTCATGAATATTCATACTCCTCCTATAACCTGTTGAATATAGCTGACCCATTCAGCATAAATTCCTGTCTCATCCTTCCCTCCCCCAAAGTACCTGCTTCCGGTTTCTGCTGAGGCTATGCTTTCTAGCTTGTGGGATGGCCAACCTGTAGGCTGCAACTCTTTATAGGAAATAAAGTTATCCTCTCCAAATTTATGAATTTGGTGATTTTCCAGTTGACAGCCTGATGAAGAGACATGGAAAGAGTGTCTCAGGTAGTTGGAACAGCATGCTAAATGGCCTGAAAGTTGAATCCAAGTAGCTCAGAGCAATTCAACTTGGCTGGAGCTTAGGGTGCAATGAGATAGCAGTTTGGAAGGTCACTGCAAGTGACAGGGGTGAAATTTGGGTCACAAATTGGACTTGATCTTAAATACTCTGGGTAGCTACTGAAGGGGATTTATCAGGGATTGACTCTATTTGATTTGTAATTGAAAAGGCTCACTCTGCTTGTAGTTTTAGAAATCGACTGGCGAGGCTTGAGCCTGGAGACAGCAGATCAGGGAAGGGACTGTTTTAGATGTTGAGGCACAAGATGGTGGTGGCCTACACTGGGGTGAAACAGCAGGGAGGGACGGAGTCCTTGAATCACTGTTTAATGACAGTAAAGTTCTTGAGCCACCTATCGTTTATTCAAGGACTGCCATACTTTAGTATGCAAAGGAATCTGAGGACCCCTTCATCCGAGTTTCAGAGATTCAGCGAGTCAGGGTAAGGTCTGAGAATGTACATTTCAAACAAGCTCCTAAAGGCTGCCGATGCTGCTCCTGGTACCAGACTTTGAGAACCACTGATTTATTCCTACCTTTCTATAAAGAGAATTATAGGCTTGGGCTTTTCTAGCTGACGGTGTTCTCAGCTTTTGGTAACCAGCACCAGTGCTTAAAGAAAACACTGAACCTACTCACTGGGATTCTGTGCCTCCAGGGTCTGCATCAGCTCACCAAGCTTTCTGAGGCCCAGCTAATTTGTCTTCATGAACCAGCAGCCTGGCTCTAACGTTTCCAACAACTGCTTCCTCACAGGCTTCACCTGGCTTCTACAGCAAATGGCACCTGCTCAGCCCCAAAAGATTCTAATTAACTCTCTCAGGGTCAACTCCCTGAGTGAATGACTTGAAAATCTCAGCATGCTTACAATGTTTTATTTATTTAAAGATTCCAAACTCTTCTACCCTGAGTGCCTATGTTAAGCAAAGATAGCCCCCAAAACAATCATGAATGAAACAAATGTTTCTTTATACCACGAGTTGTTCTTCTGTTCTCTGACTCTTTCTATGTCCCTTTAACTCTCACAGATGGCTAATCTTTCCTGATTTTAATTTTGGCAGAGGCCCTTCTTAAACATATTTTGAATGACGGTAATAGAAAATAAAATTAACTGTAAGACTGCTGTACTGGTCTGTCATTAAGAGCTTTTCTTTCCTTTGGAAGGATTAGTAGAGTATGAATCATTTCAAAGAGTTAATTCATTTCCTTCCTTCCTTCCTTCCTTCCTTCCTTCTTTCCTTCCTTCCTTCCTTCCTTCCTTCCTTCCTTCCTTCCTTCCTTCCTTCCTTCCTTCCTTCCTTCCTTCCTTCCTTCCTTCCTTCCTTCTTTTTTTCCTTCCTCTCTCCCTTCTTTCCTGCCTTCTTTCCTTTCTTCCTCCCTCCCTTCTTCCCTTCCCTTTTTTGCCTTAAACCTAATCCTTCCAGTCTCTGTTTTTTGCAGTTTTGAATTTCCTGCCACAAAATCGACGTGGTTACAGCATTCACGGCAATGAATATACGTGCTCTCTTCGTGCCCTCCAGACACGTGAAGGCTGTTGTTGTACCTTCAGTTCCCTGTACGATTGAGTGACTTGGCCACACAGTGACTTTAGGACCTGAGAATGGATTCCTCAGAGTACTCCTTGGACATTGATCAAAACGCAAAGGAGAGGGGAGGGGAGAGAGCAGCAGAGGAAAATAAAATGTCAGTGCTCCTTTGTGCTGTACTGAAGTCGAGGTTGGCTTCATAGTGTCGCTCAGAGGAGGAGGTGAGGATTCCAGAGGAGAGATGATTAAGAGGGAAATGCAGGGAAGGATGAGTTCAGAACTGAGCAAGAAAAAGCCTGACACCACCCATTATGATGGAATCAAGTAGTTAGCAAGAACATGAATGAGCAGTTTGAGAGTGAAACTTACTTTATATCAGG
Source organism: Avahi laniger (assembly GCA_963575035.1). NCBI lineage: Eukaryota > Metazoa > Chordata > Mammalia > Primates > Indriidae > Avahi > Avahi laniger. The sequence continues at coordinate 25,730 of CAUYSK010045482.1, read as the reverse complement.
CAGAAGACTAGGTTCAAGAGTACTTTTAGTTTCAGATATTACTCATTCTGTGCTATATTGGTGTGTTTCCTTAAGCTGGGTTTATGAAATAAATTACTTAGAGTCTAACTTTCTGATTGATCTCATCATTAAAATTATTTTACAATGTAATTTTATGACATAAATATATTTAAATATGACATAAGTATATTTAAATATATAACATAAATTAAATATATATTTAATATAAATATTAAACATATTTATGTAATATATTATATTATAATTATATTATATTACATGTAATTTATTTGTGTCATATAAATATATAAATTATATAAATATACTTAAATATATTTATATGATATAAATATGTTCATTGATGATTCTAAGTTATATGAATTATGTTAGTAAGTTATATAAATCATTTTAATGAGTGAGGCGAGGACTTTTGATGAGCAAGGGGTCAAATTGATAGCTAATCCTATGACATGCTGGGCATTTTAGAGAATTGGATGGGATCTTACATTTCACATTCTCCTTGCTTTTGTTCCTACAATCTGATCCCTTAACGATGTATCCTTTCTTTCTCTCTACCCTTGGTGGAGGTAAGAAGTATTTATTTCATACTTAGTAATCACCTGTTTCCACATTTACAATGCTCAAATTTAATCTTCTCATCTTTTGCTTAATTTGAGTATAGAATTTTTTTTTATTAATTTGGATTTCACAAATTTGCAGTCTGTGAACTTCCAGATAGGGTCCCTTTAAAAAGAAATCAACCAAAAAATTTCATCAAGATAGTATCGTGAAATGTTTGTCCACTTAGGGCAACAAAGTGACTTTGAGAATTTTAAATACTTCAATTAAAAAAGAATTAATTGCAGTTTAAGGCAACGTAACTACATTATAGAGGTTGAATATTTGCTACACTAACCAGAAATATTTTTTGTAAGGACCTAGAAGACTTCACTTTGAGTCTAAATTGAATTACCTACACTATTCGAAGGAGATAAATGCATTTGAAAGTGATTATTTTCCTACCATGGATTTTGCCCGCTTCAGTCTGGCTGTTCTCCATTGTGTCTGAGTTGGAGAGGTTTAACTGTACTACAATCTTTAGCAGTCCTTGTTTATAGCATTACGCTTCACCAATAGGTGTCACTGTCTAACACATGATCTATTCAAACATAAAAGTATCCTTAAGCATGAGTTTAGAGGTTCTGTATTCCTAATGAATTTCATACTTTATCAGTGTGGAAGGGTAGGAACTTTGAGCATTAAATTTCCATAAAGCAAGGACTCCAGAGGCTGGTGGGGGCAGAGGAAGGAAGCAAAGCATGTTCAGAGTTCCAGCGTTTTAGCTATTTCAGGGAGAAGTTAAGGGAGCACATGAATCTTGAGCTCATTGGCACTCAGACAACTGTCACCAGGCTGATGACATAAATGCTTTTAATGATTGCTTCTTGAGGCTCAATTGCTATTTTTTCCCCTTTAATCAGCCAAGCCCTTCAAATAATAGTGGAGAATTAGTTAATTTTAATTACGTTCCAAGGGGTGACCAAACTTTAGATGTTCAGAAAGATTTCTGGGGGATTTTTGTTTGTTTTTTTTATTTTAGGGACAGAGTCTTACTCTGTTGTCCAGGCTAGAGTGTAGTGGCTATTCACAGGTGTGATCATTACACACTACAGCCTCAAACTCCGGGCTCAAGTGATCCTCCCTCCTCAGCCTTCAGAGTAACTAGGACTACAGACCAGAAAGGTGTTTGTCCCGCTACACACAACTTGACGTTTTTGTCTTTGTCAGCTATCAGCGGTGAGGTATGAGATGTGTTCCCTGACAAAGAGTTGGCTTCCAACACTTGACGAAGCAAGGATTAGGAAAAGAGAAGGGATTCATTGTTTGGTCAAATTCTCTTCTTGAAGATTTGAAAACCTAAGTAGTCTTTTTTCTTGGTGCAGAAAGTGGCTTTTGTACAGCTTTAGTCAACCTCTTGGAAAGTTCATTTTTTATCAGCTGCTTTAAAAAAAATTTATTTTGGAAGTTTTAAAACATATGCAAAGTTGGAGAGAATAGTATAATATACCTCCATGTGCTTATCACACAGTTTCAACTATTATCAACATATGTCAAGTCTTGTTTCATCTATTCTTTCTCCTCTATGTCTTATTGCTACCGTACTGGATTATTATGAAGTAAATACTAGACTCTATCTCACTTCACCTCTATATATTTCAGTATGTATCTCTAAGAGACAAAGGCACTATTTTTTAAACAATTGTTATGCCCAAAAATATTAGCATTATTTTTAATATAATCTAAGCCACAGTCAATGTTCAATTTTCCCTTATTATTCCATAAGTGCCTTTTTTTCAATTGGCTTATTGAATTGGAATTCAAATTGCATTTCATTGAGGGGTTTAATAAAACTCTTTTATTCAGTAACAGCTTTCCTTTCTCTCTCTTTTTCAATGTCATTCATTTATTGAAGAATGTATTCCACAGAATATCTTCCATCTGGGGTTGGCCTGTTTACATCCCTGTGATAACATTTGGCACCTTCATCTATCCTCTGTGTATTTATTGCAAACTGCAAGTTATATCTACATGTTTGATTATATTCAAGTTCAATTTTTTGACAAAAAACTTTCATAAGTGATGCCATGTACTCACTATTGTATCACATGAGAGGCACGTGCTGTTTGACACACACACACTCTTGTTTTACTACATTTTATTTTTTACCTTATTTTATGTTTCGTAATGTTAAGATTTACCAAAGGGTTCAGGTGTTGTCAGTCTGATCCATGCATCATTCCTCAAATAGCTTTAGCAATTCTGATGACCATTCTGTCGACTTATTATTTCATTAGGGGTTAACAATGGAGATATTCGAATTCAATCATTCCTTCTGAGGTTACTAAGTAGAATTCTTCCAGAATTCTTTCTCATCAACCGTTTGACTATGCCAGAATATAGTTCATGTAGGAAAGGCAGGATAAATGTTTGATTTCTAATTCCTCTTTATTTACCAGATTGAAAAAAATGTTGGTGCTCTAGCAACCTTTATATGAGATCAGTGAGGTATTTTTATAAAAAATATCATTATGACTGCATAGATTATTTTTTTATTTTTTTATTTCAAAATATTAATTAAGGGAGTACAGTGTTTTTATTACATGGTTGTCTTGTATAATGCTTAAGTCGGGGCTTTGTGTGTGCCAGTCACCAGCATAGTGATCATTATACCCAATAGGTCAATTTTTATCCCCAAATTACCCTCCCCTCCTGCCCTCCTACCCTCCCCTCTCCTTGGTTTCTCAAGTTCTGTATGTCTTTATGTGCCGGTATGTACCCATCTATTAGCTCCCACTTATTAGTGAGAACGTACAATGTTTGGTTTTCCATTCCTGAGATACTTCACTTAGAATAATAGTCTCCAGTTTCCTCCACATTGCTACAAATGACATTATTTCATTTCTTTTTATGGATGAGTAGTACTCCATGGTATATATATATACCACATTCTCTTTATCCAATTAAAAACTGAGGAGCACTTAGGTTGATTCCATATCTTTGCAATTGTGAATTGTGCTGTGAAAAACATTCAAGTGCAGGTGTCTTTTTGGTAAGATGACTTCATTTCCTTTGAGTAGATACCCAGCAGTGGAGTTGCTGGATCGAATGGTAGGTCTATTTTTATTTCTTTGAGGAATCTTCATGGAATTTTCCATAGAGGTTGTACTAATTTGCAGTCCCACCAACAGTGTATAAATGTTGCTTTCTCTCTACATGCACACCAGCGTCTTCTGTTTTTTTTGACTTTTCAATAAAGGTCATTTTGATAGGGATAAGGTAGTATCTCATTACGGTTTTAATTTTCATTTCCCTGATGATTAGTGATGTTGGGCAATTTTTCATACAGTTCTTGTGCATTTATCTATCTTCTTTTGGAAAGATTCTTTTGTGTCATTTCCCACTTTTTGATGGGGTTATGTGTTTTTCTTGCTGACTTGTTTGAGTTCTTTGCAGATTCTAGATAGCAGTCCTTTGTTGGATATATAGTTTGCAAATATTTTCTCCCATTCTGTAGGTTGTCTATTCACCTGGTTGATTATTTACTTGGCTATACAGAAGTTTTTCAGTTTATTACTTAATTTATTTTTTAATTAATTTAATTTAATTTTTAAATTTGTTATTTAATTTATTTATTTTATTAATGAAGTCCCATTCATTTATTTTTGTTATTGCTATATTTGCCTTTGGGGTCTTAGTCATAAATTCTTTGCCTAGGCCAATGTCTAAAAGAGTTTTTCCTATTTTTTTTGTAGAATTTTTATGGCTTCATGCCTTACATTTATGTTTTTAATCTACCTTTAATTAATTTTTGTATATGGAGAGAGAGAGGGATCCTGTTTATTTGTTCTGCATGTTCTACCCAATTTTCCTAGCACCATTTCTTGAATAGGGCTTCCTTTCCCCAGTGTATGTTGTTGTCTGCTTTACCAAAGATCAGCTAGTTGTAGGTAGATGGTTTTATTTCTGAGTTCTCTGTTCTGTTCCATTGTTCTGTCTCTACTTTTCTACCAGTATCATGCTGTTTTGGTTACTATAACCTTGTAGTATAATTTAGAATCAGGTAATCTGATGCCTCCTGATTTGTTCTTTTTACTTAAGATTACTTTGGCTATTTGCTTTCTTTTTTTGGTTTCAAATGAAGCTTAGGAATTTTGTTAATTTTTTTGAAGAACCAAATTTTTATTTTATTGATCCTTTGTATTATTTTTTGTTTCTATTTTATTTAATTATGCTCTGAGCTTTGTTAATTTTTTTCTTCTGTTGGGTTTAGATTTAGTTTGTTCTTTTTTTTTTTCCTAGTTCTTTGAGATGTGACTTTAGGTTGTTAATTTGTTATCTTTCTATCTTTTTGATGTGATCATTTAAGGTGATGAACTTTCCCCACAGGGCTGTTTTTGTTGTATCACACAGATTTTTGAAAGCTTGTGTCCTCTTTGTGATTCAGTTCAAGGAATGTTTTGATTTCCATCTTAATTTCATCATTGACTCAAGGGTCATTCAGAGTAAGTTGTTTAATTTCCATGACTTTGTGTAGATTTGAGAGTTTCTCTTGGAATTGATTTCTAGTTTTATTCCACTGTGGTCTGAGAAGATACATGGTATGATTTCAAATTTTTTAAATTTGTTGAGACTTGTTCTGTGGCCCAAGATATGATCAATCTTAGAAAATATCCCATGTGCTGATGAGAAAAATGTTTATTCAGTGGTTTATGGGTAGAATGTCCTATAAATGTCTGTTAGGTCCGTTTGTTCTAGAGTCCTGTTTAAGTCCAGTGTTTCCTTATTCATTTTATGCTCCAATGATCTGTCCAGAACAGTCAGTGGAGTGTTGAAGTCCCTGAATATTAAGATGCTGTTGTATTATATATTTCTTTACTTAGATCTAGAAGAATTTACTTCATGAAACTGGAAACTCCTGTGTTAGGTGCATATATATTTAGGATTGTTATGTCTTCTTGTTGAATTGCTTCCTTTACCTATTACATAATGAACATTTTTGTCTTTTTTTTAACCGTTCTTAATTTATAGTCTATTTTATTTGCTATGAGAATGGCTACCTGCTTGCTTTTGATTTTCAGATGCATGGAATATTTTTTCCCATCCCTTCACCTTGAGTCTGTGTGAGTCCTTCTGCTTTAGATGTGTTTTTTGGGTTGTGTTTTTTCATATATTCAGCAAGTCTATGTTGTTTAAGAGGGGCATTCAGACCATTCAAATTGACAATATTGATAATGTGGGATGCTGTTCTGTTCATCATGTTGGATGATACCTCATTGTTGTGTTTTCCCTCTTGTGTTATTGTTTTATGAGAACCGTGAGCTATAACTTTTGGGAGTTTTTACACAGGTTGTTATCTCATGTGCTGTTGCATGTATAATGTACTTTTGAGCATTTCCTGTAGGGTGGGTCTAGTAGTGACGAATTCCCTTAGTGTTTGCTTGTCTTGGAAAGACTTTATTTCTCCTTCATTTATAAAACTTAGTTTATCAGGATACAAAATTCTTGGCTGCCAGTTACTCTGTTTAAAAACGATGAAGTATAGGACTCAGTTCTTTTCTGGCCTTGAGAAGTCTGCTATTAGTCTGATGAGTTTTCTTTCGTATGTTACTTGGTATTTTCACCTCACAGCTTGTAAGAGTTCCTCCTTTATGTTGACTTTGGCCAGTTTAATGTTTATATACCTTGCGGATTCCCTTTTACAATGAATCTCCCAGGTATTCATTTAATTTCTTGTATGTGGATGTCTAAATCTCTAACAAGACCAGGGAAATTTTCCTCAATTATTCCCTCAAATAGGTTCCCCAGGCCTTGTGCTTTTTCTTCTTCACCGTCAGGGATGCCTATGATTCTTATATTTGGCCATTTTACATAATCCCATTTTTCTCATAAATTTTGTTTGTTCCTCTTGATTCTTTGTTCTTTATTTTTGACTGGGTTAATTTGAAAGAGTTGTCTTTGATCTCTGAAATTCTTTCTTCTGCTTGGTCTAGTCTATTCTTAAAACTTTCCACTATGTTTTGTTTTTCGCAAAATGAGCTTTTCCTTTCCAGAAGTTCTATTTGGTTTTTAATACACACACACAGACACACACACACACACACACACACACACACATACACACATACATATGTGTGTATATATATATATATATATATATATCTTTGGTAAATTTTTCATTTATTTCCTGAATTGTTTTACTGGTTTCTTTGAGTTTTTTGGCTCTTTTCTCTTGAATCTCATTGAGCTTCCTTACAATACAAATTTGGAATTCTTTATCTGTTATTTTAGTATTTTCATTTTGGTTAGGATTCATTGCTAGAGAGCTGGTGTGTTCCTTGGGGATGTCCTTTTGCTCTGATTTTTCATACTTCCAGAGTTCTTCCACTGATTCTTCTTATCTGGAACAGCTGTTCCTTCTTGTTTTTGGATTTTCTTCTGTTTAGATGCAAGTTTTTCCCCCTCTTACTCTTAAGGGTGTGCCTGTGGCATATGTTGGGTGAGGATCTTTGGCTTTGCTTGTGGGTACCTTGATGGGGTTTAGGTTCTGGATGGATACCCTGGTTATAGATATCTTGTGTGTGGTGGTTTTCTTAATTGGCAGTTATTTGTAGGCTGTAGCAGTGGTGTATTATGGGCATGGGCAGATTTCTTGTCTTTTGTTGACAAGAGAAGATGGAGGTATTTGAAGTCCTTTTGCTGTCCTCAGACCTATGTGAATTATATTGGAATTGCCCGGTTTAATTTTTGAGAAAGTAGGTGGTCCTTTGGGGTAAGAATCAGCCACACCTTATATAATTGATTCAGTAAGTGCTATAATGGACTGTACAAATTGCCCTCCCTGCCAGTAGGTGGTGCTTGAAGGAAGAAGCAGCTGCACTCGTGTTTTGGGGGACCTGTTACTAGCTGTACTCCATCAGGAGAATCATTCAAATGCCCTAGGCAGTGGGTGGGGCCCTGGAACAGAGGTGGGTGGAAGAATGAAGCTGGATGGGGATGCATTGGGTGAGCCTGCATACGGTCTCTGCAAAGGCAGGCAAAAGAGCTGTCTTTGCAGGGATTGAGGGTCTGCTTCTACGCCACTGGGGAAAGCCACCTTGGAGGGGCTGAAGTGGACTCACCAAGCCAGAAAGTCTGCCTGTGGGGCAGGGGCCATCTGGGATTCACAGTCTAGCTGTTGGGAGTGGGTTTCACTCTTCTCCCTCCTCCCTTGCTCTGTGGGTCTCCTTCCAGTGCCTGGCTGCAAGCAGAAGCCCAAATTAGCTGAGTTCACCAGCAATGGTGTCACAGGCTAGGAGCCTTCCTGCCCAAGATCTCACCCTAGACTGAAAGTGTGGCTTTCCTGTGGGGAGAGGGGTGTTTCTTGAGTGTGCTGTGCCTCAGACCCACAGTGTACTCTCCTTTCCATTTTTCCCTAGTGGGCTTCCTTGCCTCTCAAGATTAGTTCACAAATCTCCAATCTGTGCCCCTGAGCAACACAATTGAGTCCTGGGGGTACACAATGTGGCCTGCAGGCCAGTACTCTGACCATACCAGGGAAAAGCCTGCTGGTCCCAAGTTGCCTTGGGTTGCTCAAGCAGGCTTAATGTCTTTCTGCTTTAGGATATGCCCAGCTCTGCTGGAGCTCTTTGCCAGGAGAACAGCAGCAGGGATGGACTGTGGACAGAGAACTCACCATCCAAACACCCCTTGGTCCACTGTAGGTCTTTAAGAGGAAAGGTGTGAGTTGAGTTCCACTCTCTGTGGGAGCCTCATGTAGCAGATGCACCAACAAAGGGGAAGCAGCCACTCCTAAGAGCCCGAGCTCAATAGTCCCTTGGGGAAACTGTGCCACTCAGCAGAAGTAGATGGGAGAGGGGAGGGGGAGGGGAAAGTCTGAATGGAGAAGAGCTGGCACTCTCATCTCTCTTTCCCTCTCCCCAGAAGGCAGTCCATACAGAATGTCCAAGTTCTGGGATCACACAGATCCCTTGGGATCCACCAAACCCTGTGGCTCTTGCAGTCTGGGCAGGAGTTGGAAATGTTTGTGTGGTGACTAATGACATGAAAACTGAAGGGCTGAAGCTCCCTAGGGAGGACAAAGGCACACAATGGGTGGAGAAATGGTATGGTGCCTGCTGTCTTGGCTCAGGTCTATGGTGAGGATGAGCTGCCCCGAGGGGACTGGTAGCCCAGTGCTTTGTTTTCAAGAAGCTCCCTATTCAGTGGTGGCAGCAGCTTTTGAGTTCATGAGGGTATAAAAGCATTCCAGCAGCTTAGGAGCCTGCTGACTTTCAGAGGTCAGGAAGGAGGAAGAAGAAACAAAACCCCAACCTACCCTTCCCATGGGACTCCAAGTTTCTTTGGTTTGATCTCTGCTGATATCTTTCTCCTTTTTGTTTTGCTCTGCAAACACCTGTGGAATCTCTGATAGATTCTGGCAATTTCCTCTCATAATTATACCTCACTTATTATTTTTTTTTTAATCTAAAACTTTTCCTTTCTGAGACAACATGGCAACTGATGTCTCTAGTCAGCCATCTTGCCTCACTCACTCACAGGTTATTTAAAAACATATTTGATGTGTTTTAATCTATTGTAGCTATTATACTTTTTGGTGCACAAACTATCTCATATTTGGCCAGTGGGAGTCACTTTAGCTTGGCTCCTATTATCTTCTGATGTGACCACAGTGAATGTGGACAGCTCCTTTGCTTTCCTGTATGACAAGATATTCCAGGCTCATATTGTGAATTTACTGCACCAGACCTGGAATCAGCCACCTCTTAAAGGATATTAGTGGTTGTGTGTGTGTGTGTGTGTGTGTGTGTGTGTGTGTGTAAGTGGTATTCAGAAACCACAATCTGGACACTAGGGGTGCTGCCTGCCACTGAGTTGGTCATTGCTTCTAAACCTTTTGTGTAAACAAAGGTAGGATATATATATATATTTTTTTTTTTAAATATATTTTTATATATTTTTTTTAAATAAAATACATCATGAGTTTATTACACTTTTTATTCAAATGCATATCTGCAGGTCTCATTGACCAATATTTCCCTTTAACCATGCTTTAGACTTTTATAGGATCCAGCTTGGGGAAAATTGAGTTCATGATATTTAGTTTGAGTTGGTGAGAAATATTTATGTAATTTTTCAGTCACTATGGTGTGTAGTAAAGCTATTTTTAACCATCAGTGTATAGATTACTTCTTTGGTTCCTGTAAAATAGGTTTGCAATGTATGAAACCTGAAGCTGGTCTCTGAAAAATTCTTCCAATCATCAAACATGTTTAATTGTTAGTGGAGTAGTGGAGTAGTTAGTGGAAGCAGTTCTTATCAACACCTCATCAAAATGCAAGTGCTCTGCTATTAGGAATACATTTGATGATGTAGTACATACAAATGAAAAAGCAGTGTACATTAAAAAAATTTATGATAACTATGCTAAGTACATTTTATAATAATTCTTATGTTTTTAAGGCACAAACTTATAACAGGACTACAAACAAATACCTATTTTTCTGAAGATTTTTGCATATCTTATGCATCCCAGCTACTAGTAATAAAAATTTTGATTTATCATTCTAGAAAAAATTAAATTATTTTTCTATTCTCTGTAATAGAAATTAATATTATAAAATTGTTTTTACATTAAGAGGTAATAAAAAATTATAGTCAAAACTGTAGAGAAGGTATATATTATAAAGTTAGCTTAGGCAATTAGTTAATAAAAATGTGTGGGTCTTTTTAAAATAATTCTGTGATAGTTGAGTATTTGTCAGCTATTTCAAATTTATTGCTTGTTGTGATTTCTTAATCTAAAAAATATGCACTTCTATACCCAATTTTGCATTTTAAAATTTATATTATTATTTTTAAAAGTGGGCTTCCTAGATCGTAGAAGTCTCAGACCCCCCAAAATTAGAGCTGCTGAGTGCTGGTTGTTCTTCATTTAACCTCTATAATTTTTGCGCCTCTCTCCCATTAGTCTGTGCCTGAGGACCTCTATAGATTGCCTCAGCTGGCCTTACTTGCTCTTTAGCTTCATGAGGAGAGAAATGTTGGGGTACTCATTCCATTTGCTTCCTTTTTGTCTCCCACCATAGTTGTAACAGTGAAATGTACTCCTCCAAGACCTCAGGACTTGGTGAAAGGCTCCTACTCCATGTTTTCAGGTTTCTTGGGGATTTGGTAACACCATTTTCTCCTCTTTTCCATTTAGGTATATTCCCAAGATACTTCATCATCCTGTTGATTTCCTTAATCATGTCCAAGACTTCAGTATATTGTTCTATTGTTAAATTCCTTTAGTTAATTTTTTTTGAGTGTGTTATTTGTTTTCTGTTGGAACTGATATGGATATTGATGTTACATCCAAGTAGAGAAGGCTGGGTTGGGGATTAGCTAAAACTGTTGGCTCCTTTGATATACATGATACTTCAGCTCACATATTTCCTTCATGTCTGAAAAGTGTGCTGGTGTTTGGGCCCTGTTTAGGGAATGGGACTCTTTGTAAGGAAGGGATTTCCTGTGCTTAAGTTTTAGGCTGCACTGGGATACCACATACCCTACCCACCCTCTCCTTAGGGCATGTCTTCTCCCTGGAGTATCACCACTGAAGAGCATATGAGTCTTTGATACTCCAGGATTGTATTTAACCCTCTTTGCAGTGTTTAGAATTATTCCCCCTTTGCTGCTTGCTGCTCACATAGGCATACTGCTCTCTTGCTTCCTCCTCTCTAATACCTTTATTATATTATCTGCTACTACTTTAGGTATTTATTTTAGATAAGAAGAGCTTATGACCTCATGTAATTTATGATTTCCACCTTGAAAAAATCCCTGAGACAAAATTTTGAGGATCTGAATAAAATGGATAAAAGGAAAAATATAGAGAGAATCACACAAATTAAAATTACATTATTATGTCCCCAAGACCGACCAAAATTATTGCAGGGTGTTTATTAGTGTGATACAAACTGTTTTCTGGAGCCCATATGGGGTAGATCTTGATGTGCTTATCTTCAGATTTATACTTCGTCTTTCTCTGCTCCGTTCTCCATTATAAGAAACTATATTTATCAGGCCCCGTAGTTCTCTAATATCTGTGTAGGTTTGGCCAATGGGATACACTGGTATAAAAAGTACATAAAGAAGGAAAGAAACCAGGATGTTCCTTCTCTCTTCTGTGCTTTTGGTGGCATATTGGCAGCATCTCTGCCACTTCTATGGGTCCAGATCTTCTTGGAAAGCACCTCTCTTTATGGTCCCACTGGAGAGGCCCACAATAGGTCCAACTTCTAGTCAGTGACAGCAGCTCCTGGATTTGGGAATGTAGCCTGTTCCCTGTCATCCTCCAGCCACAGGGTGATAGAAGCTTTTTGTTGCTGTCTATCTCTGGGATGCCTCACCATCCCCTGTTTGGCTATTCAGTTCTTTCATCACTTATGTAATCATTTCCCTAGATTAAATTCTATCTGTTTGAAATACATAGAGTAGTTTCTGTGCTGATTGAAATTTAAATAATGCGTTATGTTTCTATCCAATGGAATAATTTTTCTTCAGCTGAGACCCCATATTTATCAGAGATCGTTTGTGTGTAAAAGATAGAAACCCAGCCAGTCTAGTTTAAATAAAAGGAGATTTATTGAAAGTATACAGATCTCATGAAATCCAAGAGTTATTGAATGTACCCAGAACATGAAATCTGTTGTGTTCTCCACTCTGGGCAGGTTTAACCTTCAAAAGGTAATATTGATATGAAGACCAAACCAATTCAGAAGCCCACTATTTTCCTGCAGCCTCAATTCAACTCATACAAACCAACTTCCTGGAGAAAACTCGTTTCTCTTTCCAGTCCATAGTTAGTTTCAAGCAGTGATCTTGACGAGGGGGGATATGTGGTTATGTAACTACATGACTTATTATCCACTTAGACTTGACAATGGGAGGAGTAATAGGTTGATGGTACGCATAAGACTCTCCAAAATACAGGCTATGTTAACTCTTAAATTTCAAATATTTTTGCTTCCTGACTTTATTTTATTCAATGTAACTAACTTTTCGCATACTTCTTTCCAGACCTCTTCTATTTAATTTTATTTTTACTTTACTTCCATGTATTTTTTTTTCTTATTAGAGTATCTTTAACATGGGGAAAGATCCCTGTGTCCAGGACAAAAAGGAATGGGTCTTGCACAGACATTTGGTCAAACCGTAATTGTAGGGTCTCATTTCATGTAGGCATTCTGCAGTTTTCACCTTATTATTTTTACTGTATTTTCATAAGATCTTAGTGACTCACAAGTGTCCCTCTAATTTCATTGACTCTCTATATATTTTATTTTAACTGTACTTTCTTCCAAAGCAATAGCTTCCTTCTCTGATCCATACTGTTCTGTTAACAAATCATATTTTAGGATGAGTGAGAAGCAGAGTAGTCCCAAGGGACCTCAGCAGCAAGAGTCTGTGGTTTTCATTCCAGTGCCCTACCATGAATGTGTCTTGAGTCCCATCTGCCTCCAGTTCTGTCTCTTAATTTAGAATAGGTGATAGAAAGCCTGCATTTAAAGGTGTGGGAAAGGGGATCTCGTATGCAACCACCCTTCCTTTGTCTCTTAATTTATATCTAGTTGTCAAGAGATTTGATCGTGATCTTAGTGTTAATATTTTACCTATTCCTTCCCCTTCAAATCATGAGGATTAGTTTTTCTTCTTTCTATTTTAAGAATCAAAAATAACAATACCAACACTAGTCATTGTAACAAAAGGAGTGTCGTTACTTTCAATAAAAATGAGAATGATTACAATGAAGTACTGTACACTTCAGAGAATGTGTAATCTCAACTCCTGTAGAACTTGACTAGCTGAACACCTTACTAACCACCCCTTTGTTCACCATATTGCATAGGTTGGTCTAGGTATGTCCTCCAGAATGCTGCCAAGAAAAGCAGTCCAGAAGTGGTTGCCTCTAGTGGGCCTGACCTGTAGATTTATAATCCCTGAACCCATAATGACCATTTTGGGGTTTGTTTGGGTTTCTTTTGTGGTTCTGTAGAACTAGAAAGCTGCTAATTAAAATTCCTAGTGGTCGTTTATTCACTGGTTAGTCCATATGTGTTATATAATTGCACAACCAATCACTAGTGACCAAGGTGAGGGTATTGAAATCTACTAATGGTTGAACCATCATAGCAGAAAAGGTCTCAAAATAGCTACAGTTGTTGAACTTCAATCAGAGTCACATGTGGACCAGGTAACCAGGCATTGGAGATTACTAAAGAACAAGGGCCTAAGGGCAGGAAGCCTCCATGATTGTAGCTTTTGCTGAGATGCTATTTTCATATTTCTTTAGATGGAGAATTAAGGCTACTTTCTAGATTATACGTATCAGGGAAAAACTGCCATCCTAAATATCTATAATGGCAAAGTCAATCTTGTTTGTGTGGTAAATGGTTGAATGAATATTGACAGGAGATTATGTAGTAATTAGAATTATGTGTGTGTGTAGATGCATGTAATTTGATTCTCTAAAAGAGTGTGTAAGAGCAAGAAGAATTGAAACCTTTACTGCTTCAAACTATACAGAGCAGGATCCCTTCCTCAGCTACCACTTCAACTAAAAATATTGGGGCCGGACTAAATGCAGACCATGGTGGAATTTGTTCAGAACATCAGTTATAGATCAGTTGTCATGCCCAAAAGAACTTAGCTTGATCAAGTAACAGCTGTGTGACCTTAAAGTAGGCATTTATCAATTCTGTGCCTCAGTTTCCTTCTTTGTAAATAGGGATGGGTATAATAACTCTTTGTGGGTTATCATGAGGATTGGATAAGTTAGTACAGGAAAACCACTTGGAAAAAGCATTCAGTAAATATTAGCTAATGTTATTAATTACTGACATTGATAATAATTACATAAATAATTAATTTCACTAAAATAAAAGCTGACATGAAATAAAGACTACTGGATATACTGGATATGATATACTGAGTGTGAGTTTGGAAGCATGGCTTCAAGTCATGGCTCTGACAATTACCTCAAAGTGAGTTATAGAATTTTTAGAACTGGAATGTGCAAACAATTTTTAGATTATCTTATTCAATTTCCTCAATTTATATAAAGAAATCGAGACCAGGGCATTCTTGCTGAAGGTCACATAGTTATTTGGTAGTAGCATGCATTCTACTCTACTATTTCTCTTAAATAAACTTGGTCTTTCGTTTCTCCATGTGGAAATCAAGGTGTTGAATTACATTAATTTTGCCCCCCTATTCAACTGATATATAGGTTCTTTAAAGGCTCAATTCATTAAATTAATGAACAGATAAAATATCTGAACATATGCATATTCTATAACATAGCAATTCCACTGCTAGATATGTACCCAATAGAAATGTGTACAAAAAGATAAAAACTGGAACGTTCATAAGAGCACTATTTGTATTGGACCCAAACTGGAAACTACCTAAAATACCCATCAACAGCTGCATGGGTAAATAATCTGGTACATTCACATGATGGAATAAGATGCAGCAAGGAGAGTAGGTGAACTGCAGCCACACACAATATCAATGAGTCTCACCAACAGTGTGTTTGTCATATGCAAAACAATTCATATTATGTGATTCTGTGTATATAGAGACTAAAAATAAGCAAAACTAAACTATACTGCTAGTAGTGGGGATGATGCTTACCCTGGTGGGGGTTAGAAACTGAGGAGTGCAGAGGTTTTCTAAGGTGCTGATAATGTTTTGTTTCTTGATGTTCTGGTTGCAAAGACGTGCTCAGTTTGTGAAAATTCAGTGAGTTTTATACCTATGATCTGTGCACTGCTCTGTATATATTTTACTTTAATAAACATTAAAACAAACACCATAAAATAAAAAAATTGGGAAAAAAAAGAAAAAAACGTATCACCTATTGTCAGCTACTATTCCAGATACTGGAGATATAATAAAATAAAACTGACATCCCTGCCCTCATGGAGGCCATGTTCAGCAGGGAGTAGAAACAGATCTCAATGAAGGAAAGCTAAAGTTATTTCAAAACTGTAGTTGATCAGTGATTACTGCCTTTATTAAGGAGCTAATTTGTAGCTGCCTTTGTTGCTTTTCAATTTATGGGGTCTGATATCATAGTTAAATATTTGATATTATATTTTCTTTCATTCTGTCTCTAAAACCTTCTTTCACATATTATTATGTATATATATTTTATCTCTAATTCTTTCTCTTTTCTTGGCTGTCTGCTGATTTTCAAGTGGTTTTAGGCTCATTTTTCATCAGTACGTCAATGGACATGGGCCAATTTCCACAAAGTGTTCATTTCTCATAAAGAAATAGAAACCCAGCAAGCTAGAAAAACTTGCTACACCAGCCAGTGGTATATGGGACCTATTACAGTCATTTAAATAACCTCAGTTGCGATCTGTTTACAAAGGAAAGACTATTTGCTTTCTAAAATCTATTGCCCATTTCATAACCTCACTGACAAATGCAACGTTATTCAATATTATTGTCTCATGTTTTCAAAGTTGTACTTTAATTGCCTTTCAGACAGAAAGGATACTTTAATTATTAGGCTTAATTGTGCAGAGAGAACAGTCACAAAAACGGGGATATGCATTGATGTTCTAATGTGCTTTTATGGGATACATGAAGCCCAAGTATCAAAAGAAAAATGCTGAGAAAACAGATGAAGAACAAAGACCTTTATTGGGACCACATACAAAGGCCTTGAGAGAAGCAAAGAAAGATGTCGATTAGAGGAGAGAATACAGTGTGCATTACTTTATCAGTTTTGATTGCTTGTGTCAAAATGTCCCCATGCACTGAGGGAGTGTATAAATACTTTAGCTTGGGTTTATAATGAGGTTAATGACATTACTTAATTTCATGTTTTATGAACACTGTATTGTTTAATAATAGTTTCTTTAAAGGAACTTATGGTGACATCTCTTTAGTTGTTATCCTGATCCCTTGTTTTCTTGTCATCGTTCCTTCTTCACACCTCAGTTAATACTGGTGTGTGGCTCCTGTTGGCCATTTTGCACAGTGCAGCTCAGCCCACAAGTCACAGCTGATTGGAGGAGGGAAGAACTCATGTTTCAATCAGAGCACCATTCCCAGATTGTAGCCACAGTTGATTGGTTAAGAGGTTGGCATCTGCCCCAAGCTTGGCCAATCCCTTAACCAGAAATTTTGGATTGGATTATAGAGAGAGAAATTGGTCCCTCTTTTGCTGATGTATATGTGTGATTGTTGTTTGTGGACATTTTTTTCTGCCATGTACCGTACTCTGTAATAGAAATGAGTGATGTGGATATGCAGTGGGGAGCAGAGTTGGGAGCTGAACATTATTAAAATAATTCCTGGCTCTAGTTCCTGTCTGTTTATGGGGCCAAGATACATTTCTGTTCTTGGATTCTATAAGCACATTACTTATTCTGAAATGGCAGAGTGGGTTTCCGTACTTGCAACAACAGCCCCGCCTTATATAGTTTCCTGGCTTTACTCTGACTCTTCCACAGACAGTAACATATGAGTTACCACTATGCAAAAATCCAGTAAGTCAGCTCAACTCCCTTTTGGAATAAAGTAAGTTTTAAGTAAATAAAATAAATAAAGCAGTAATAAATATTTTAGAATTCCTAAAAAGGAGTTATATTTCATTTCACATTTGGAATTATGTTTCACTCAATGATGAATACTAACTGTAGAATTCATTCCATTTTCATGGTTTATCAGTCCTAGGAGGACTTTTCATTTGGGACAATAAAGTCACTGTACCTAGGCTGTTACAGAATCTCAGCCTAAAAGCAGAGAGCTAAATTCCAGAGAGAATAGAAACCAGGGATTATGGAGCCCTTGGGAGCATTTCTCTGGACTGGATGGAGAGCAGAGTCGTGAATTCAATGTCAGGATCCCAAACCCCAAATTCCATTGCATGCCCTCTTGTTGCTCAGCAGTTGCCTGCCATTGTCTTTGAGCAAGGACTTCAAAAATCTGAATTTTTCAATTGCTATCTCCTTCTTTCCATTTTTTAAACTCAGAACTCCTCTCCCTGTCATTCTTTAGCTCTCAACCTCCTTGGTGGGATCCTTAGGCCAGGGTTGAATGAACCACCTTCTTGGGAGTATATCTGTGTCATTAGCCATTACAGAAGGTGAGGTGTGAGATGGCGAGATGGCAGACAGGTATGTGGACCAGGATGTGCCTTCGGAGAATGTATTATCAAAAGGAAAATAAATTCTGCATGATGAACTCACCCAGTCAGAGGTGATGGAGAACTAACCAGAAATTTGTACCTTTTCTGGGTGACAGGGGACATTTCTCTGAATTCAATCTCATTTCTCAGTTCATCTTTTTAAAGAGGAAATAGGCTTATACATATGGTTATATGGCTTCAATGAGAAAATTCACTTGCATAATTTAGCACAGTAAGCATTCACTATATGTTAGTTATTAACACTGGGAAAGGATAATTTTTTAAAATGGTAAAATCATGACTCTCACAGAAGTATAAAATGAACATGTGTCAAAGATTTCATTTAACTCGTTATTAAATAAATATAACTGGTTCAGAGGGGAATCTGGAAAACAGATTCATTTATAGACCAGTAATACTGAAATTATCTGCTCTAAACAGTGCATAGTTTTCTTTTGAAGTCACCCAGTAATCTTTTATGCTTGTTCCAAATTTCCTGACATTGCTATAATTATTATTAATTATCTTAGCTGAGTTTCTCCATTCATGCCTACTTATCAGGAAGCGCTTTACTTTTGACGTATCATAAATCTAATGTGCCTGAAACCCACATTTGCAATATAAATATTCCTGCCCATTTGAGGTAGATTTTTCAATAGAGTTCCACTACTACAACCCTTTATTATCAAGCCTTTAATTCTTGGCCATAATTTACCAGCTTGGATTTAAGTCAAAAGGTGAAAAATATGTTGAGGCTTAAACAAGAAAGAAAAACGGAAGTGGTCATGCTGGCAATTTACCCACTTAGAAAATGTCTGGGGCTATGAAAACTAAATCCACTGTTGGCAGTGCACGCTCAAGCAAGAAAATCTATTTGGTGCGGGAAATAGCACTCAACTTTTCATTTTCAGCAATTTAATCAAATCTCTCCTGTTCTCTCAAATATTTATTTAGTCTAGTATAATTTATGGTAACCATGGCACTTAGTATTACCCAGGTGTTAAATCTAATACAAAAAAAAAAAGGTAAAAAGAATAGTAAAGTAGTATCAAGTTATGCCCAAGGGAACTTATTAAGTGTATTTCATTTAAATAATCCAATTCAACGAATTGAGGCAGAGCTCCTAAAAAAATGTACAACTTGAAAGAACTCGGCTAAAATTGGAACAGGCACCTTACCTGAAAGCTGCCCAGATCATTAATTTTAATAATTTCTATTGCACACTCCTTAAGTTGACTGCCTTATAGTCATTGTATTGGTTGTTCCTTACCCTTATTCTTTGATATAATCAGATTGCTAATAGGATGCCAACGTGAAAGATGCACAATGGGGCCAGTGACTTGCACAAGGGCATCAGTGACTTGCACAAGGGCATAGTCAAGGCCAAAGACACATATTCTATTTAAGTTAATTTTTATCTCTCTTGTATGAAAGCTGAGATTTTTCCTTCTTAGAAACAGACCATTTCAGGAGGTTAGCTACATGACCTTGAAATAGTCCTCTCCTACAATCTTTTATCCTTCTCAGAAGCCATCTAGTTTCATACCTTGCCATCTACCAGTCAGCATCGATTCCACACACCTTCATGGGCTCAGCTTGTGAATTTATTTAGTGATTGCCACTCCACCACATCCAAGAACCATTTTTAGAAGTGGAAGAAGAGTACTCAATGTCATTAATCATCAGGAAAATGCAATGAGATATCACCTCAGGATGATATTGTCAGAAAAACAACAGACAAATGTTGGTGAGCATGTGGAGAAATAGGAACCCTTATGTACTATTGGTGGAATGCAAAATAATGCAGTGGCTATGGAAAACAGTATGGAGGTTCCTCAAAAAATCGAAAATAGAACAACCATATGATCCAGCAATTCCACTTCTGGATATTTATCCAAAATAATTGAAATCAGGATCTCAAAAAGATAAGTACCATTTCCATGTTAATTACAGCACTATTCACAATAGCCAAGATGTGGAAACAACCTGATGTCCATGGACGGATGAATGGATAAAGCAAATGTGATATATACATACAATGGAGTATTATTCAGCTTTTTTAAAAAGGAAATTCTGCAATATATGACACCGTGGATAAACCTGGAGTACCTATGCTAAGTGAGATAAGCCAGTCACAGAAGGACAAATACAGCATGACTCCACTCATATGAGGTATCTGAAATAGTCAAATTTACAGAATCAAAAGGTGCAATGGTGGTTGCCAGGGACTGGGGAAGGGCGAAAATGGAAATTGCTAATCAATGGACAAAAGTTTCAGTTAAATAATAGGAATAAATTTCAGAGATCTTCTGTACAACACTGAGGCTTTAGTTAGCAATACAGACATACCTTATTTTATTGCGCTTCCTTTTTATTGCACTTTTTACAAATTGAAGGTCTGTGGCAACCCTGTGTGAGCAAGTCTGTTTGCCACATTTTTCCAACAGCATGTGCTCATTTTGTTTCTCTGTGCCACATTTTGCTAATTCTTGAAATATTTCACACTTTTTCATTATTACTGTATCTATTATGGTGATCTGTGATCAGTGATCTTGTTACTATTGTAGTTGTTTTGAGGCACCACAAACTGTGCCCATATAAAGACAATGAACTTAACAGATAAATGTTGTGTGTGTTCTGACTGTTCCACTGAATGGTGGTTCTCTGGTCTCCCTCTCCTCAGGCCTCCCTATTCCCTGAGACACAATGATATTGAAATTTGGCCAGTTAATAACTCTGCAATGGCCTCCGAGTGTTCAAGTGAAGGGAAGAGTCACACATCTTTCACATTAAATCAAAAGCTATAAATGATTAAGCTTAGTGAGGAAGACATGTTGAAAGTCAAGCTAGGCCAAAAGCTAGGCCTCTTGCACCAAATAGTTAGCCAAGTAGTGAAAGCAAGAAAATTTGTTGAAGGAAATTAAAAGCACTACTCTAGTGAACACATGAATGATAAGAAAATGAAACAACCCTATTGTTGATACGGAGAAAGTTTTCGTGGTCTGGATAAGAGGTCAAATCAGCCATAACATTTTCTTAAGCCAAAGCCTAATCTACAGCAAGACCCTAACTCTCTTCAATTCTATGGAGGCTAAGAGAGGTGAAGAAGCTGCGGAAGAAAGATTTGAAGCTGGCAGAGGTTGTTCATGAGGTTTAAGGAGAGAAGTCTCCATAAAAGTACAAGATGAAGCAGCAAGTGTTGATGTAGAAGCTGCAGCAAGTTATCCAGAAGATCTAGCTATGATCATTGATGAAGGTAGCTACACTGAACAAAAGATTTTCAATGTAGACAAAAATGGCCTTATATTGGAAGAAGATGCCATCTAGGATTTTCATAGCTAGAGAGAAGTCAGTGCCTGACTTTGAAGCTTCAAAGTACAGGCTGACTCTCTTCTTAGGAACTAATACAGCTGATCACTTTAAGTTGGAGCCGATGTTCATTTACCGCTCTGAAAATCCTAGGGCCCTTAAGAATTATGCAAATCTACTTTGTTTGTGCTTTATAAGCAGAACAACAAAGCCTGGATGACAACACACCTGCTTATATCAAGATTTACTGAATATTTTACGCCCACTATTGAGACCTACTGTACAGAAGAAAATATTCCTTTAAAAATATTACTGTTCATTCACAATGCATGCCTGCTAGTGTAACATCCATTCTGCAGCCCATGAATCAAGGAGTAAGCTTGACTTTAAAGTCTTATTATTTAAAAAATACATTTTATAAGACTATAGCTGACATAGACAATGATTCCTCTGATGAATCTTGGCAAAGTAAATTGTAAATATTCTGGAAAGGATTCACCATTCTAAATGCCATTAAGAATATTCATGATTCATGGGAGGAGGTCAAAATATCAACATTAACAGTAGTTTGGAAGAAGTGGATTCTAACCTTTATGGATGATTTTCAAAGGTTCAAGACTTCAGTGGAGGAAGTCACTGCAGATGTGGTGGAAATATTTAGGTTAGTATGAAATATCCAATTTCCTTAAGTACTAAGTTTGACAGTTGATATCTCTGACATTTCACTTTGACTCTTCTTGTTTTATGTTTATTGTGAAAGTACATCCTCAGTCTTTCAAATGCACACTTTGGCTTATAATTATCTTTCAAAATTTTTTAGAGCAACTTTTGTGAAACCATGGATAAGTCAAAAATTTGAGTGATTTTCAAATACGAGTTCTGTCATAGAACTGATGCGGCACAGACAACCCAAAATATCAACAAAGTGTTTGAGAAGGATGTGGGTAATGAACACACAGTAGGTCGATAGTTTGAGAAGTTCCGTTCTGGTGATTTCAATCTTGAAATTGAGCCAAGTGGGTGACCTAAGACCAACGTGGATAATGATGAGCTGAAAGCTGCAGTAGAAGTGAATCCATCTCAACCTATGTGTGAATTCACAGCAAGGTTTGACATTACTATTCCAACAATATCGGACCATTTGAAACAAATCAGCAAAGTCAAAAAGCTGGATAAATGGGTTCTGCATGAATTAAACCAATGTCAGAAGACAAATCGTTTCGAAGCTTGCCTTTCTTTGCTGTCATGACGTAAAGGCAAACTATTTCTACACGGTATTGTTACATGTGGTGAAAAATGGTTTCTTTTTGACAATCAAAAGCATTCCAGATGATGGTTGGATAAAGATGAAGTGCCAAAACACAGTACAAAGCTGAATATTCATCAAAAAAAGCTAATGGTGTCTCTTTGGTGGTCCAGCACTGGTATTATCCACTACAGTTTCATGAAACCTGGTCAATTGATTATAGAAGATATCTACTGCAACCAGTTGGATGAAAGGATGAGGA
This sequence comes from Avahi laniger, assembly GCA_963575035.1. Lineage (NCBI taxonomy): Eukaryota > Metazoa > Chordata > Mammalia > Primates > Indriidae > Avahi > Avahi laniger. The sequence goes on along the minus strand of CAUYSK010045482.1, from coordinate 3,164 downwards.
TGCTTGTGATTAAGAACAGAGATTGGTCAATAGAGATAGGCTAATCCTCTTGCAAGAGAAAGCTAGACCACATGCCACACAAACAAAGCTACTCAAACTACAGAGGCTGGACTTGGAAACTCTCTGTCATCCACTGTATTCACCAGACCTTGCATCAACTGATTACTGCTTCTTCCAGGCTTTGGACCACTTCTTGCAAGGAAAAATATTCAATTCTCAACAAGTTGTGGAAAACGCCATTTGCAATTTCATTACCACTCACTCTTCAGGCTTCTTCACTGCTGGCATAAACAAGGCTCCTGCTAGGATGGCAAAACTGTGTTGATAGTTTAGGCACATACTTTGATTAATTGTACTGGATCTTGTTTGAGATATAATAAACTAAATTTTTGATTCAAAATCGGACATTTCATATCTAATTACCTAATAGCAAGAGGACAATTAGAAGTGAAACCTGAAGGTATAACTGAATTGCTGCAATCTCATGATAAAACTTGAACAGATGAGAAGTTGCTTCTTACGGATAAGCAAAGAAATTGGTTTCTTGAGATGGAATCTACTCCTGGTGAAGATGCTGTGAACATTGTTGAAATGACAGCTGAGGAGAAATCTTTTGTGAGAGGAAGAGTCAATCAATGTGGCAAACTTCATCATTGTCTTATTATTATTATTTTTTTTGATACAGAGTCTCACTCTCTTGCCTGGGGCGAGTGCTGTGGCATCAGCCTAGCTCACAGCAACCTCAAACTCCTGGGCTCAAGTGATCCTCCTGCCTCAGCCTCCCAGGTAGCTGGGACTACAGGCATACGCCACCATGTCTGGCTAATATTTTTCTATTTTTAGTTCTTTGGCCAATTTCTTTCTATTTTTAGTAGAGACGGGGTCTCACTCTTGCTCAGGCTGGTCTCGAACTCCTGAGCTCAAATGATCCACCTACCTTGGCCTCCCAGAGTGCTAGGATTACAGGCATGAGCCACCATGCCAGGCCATCATTGTCTTGTTTTAAGAAATTTCCACAGCCACCCCAACCTTCAACCTCCACCACCCTGATCAGTCAGTAGCCATCATGCAGGCAAGACCCCCCACCTGCAAAAAGATTACTACTCAACGAAGGCTCAGGTGATCATTAACATTTTTTAAAAATAAAGTACGTTAAATTAAGATTTATACATTGTTTTTATAGACATAACGCTATTGCACACTTAATAGACTACAGTATAGTGTAAACATAACTTTTATACATGCTTGGAAAACCAAAACATTTGTGTGACTCCCTTTATTGTGATAGTCACTTTATAGTGGTGGTCTGGAACTAAACCTCCAGTCTCTTTGAGGTATGCCTGTACTGTATTGTACACTTAAAATTTTTTTTACCAGGGTAGATTTCGCATTAAGCGGTACTACCACGATAAAATAAAATTTAAAAAAGGAGAAAAGAAAAGGATTAGGCGAGAAGCCCAAAAAGGCTAGTGGGCTGTCTCATTAGTTGTGGGCTAATTCTGAAGTCTCACCCAAGAAGTAGACAAAACCCTAGTGGAGAAGTTAGGAGACTGAGTTCTAGGTCTGACTTTACTACTACAAAATGGCATGACCTTGGTCCAATAATAAATTTTCTTTTTAGTTTCTGAGTAAGTTTATCACTATTTGAACTAACTTAGTAGGAGAAAGATTATTATAATTGGTTCTCCAATTCTAATCTGTTTGTGCAACAGTATGGAGAGATCATGGGCTTTGGAGGCTCAGATCTTGGTTCTATCCTCAAGTAGTTGCTATTCAATACATAAAAAAATTACTAAATTGCTCTGTGCCTCAGTTTCCACACCTGAGAAATAGAATGACAATATTTCATAGAGTTGCTATAAAGATTACCTGAAATACATCTAACATACCTGAAACAAAATATGTATGCACTAAAGGACAGCTATTGTTTTCACTTACTACTTCAGGTCCAAGTCCCTCTGTGAATTAAGTATTCTTATTTTTTTTTCTAAAAAATACTAGAGGAATTCCAAATACTAGAGGAAGGAGAATGTGAAAATTCAAATATGGCATGCTGCTTTTACCATATAAAACAGGTTATTTATTAATTTGGATAATGTTTATCTATACATTGGACAAATCTACATGTTGGTGATCCATGGCAAATTTTCTGTTTTAGGCTAAGAGTTTTTATAATGTATTGCCAATCTAGATAAAGTCTTCTCTCTCGGGTGGCGATTCCTAAGGGAATAATAAAACAATTTTGTTGACATCTTCAGCCAAATGTAGGCCATTTGTTTAAATCCAATAGCCCAGAGAAAAATTATTATAAAGATAAATAAAAAGTAGCAGTGTGTACTAGCAAGTAAGACTAGACGGAGAGTGAAAAACCACAGGTTCCAGTTCACCTTCCACACTAATTGTAAATGTGACCCAGAGTTATCACTTAACTTCTTTGGGGCTGTATTTCATCTGTGCAGTGACTTGTTGAACCACATATTCTCTGATGACAGATGCATAGAGGCATAGTCTATGCTAGTTAGACACCAGTTACCAAAACATAAGGAAATAAATTCAGATTATCTGTGTTTTGTATACTACTGTTTTCCTACATTAACGTAAAAATCAAGGATGTTGACAATCACCACTAAGAGGGATAGCCCTAGCATTTCTGTAGTGCCTTGTAGTGCATAAAGTGTTTTTCAAATATGTTGATTCATTTGGACCTCATAGCAACATGTGAGATAGATATTAATAATCTCTCCCTTCGACAAATGAGGAAAGCCTGTGTGTGTGTGTGTGTGTGTGTGTGTGTGTGTATGTTTGGTGTGTTTGTGTGTGTGTGAGAGAGAGAGAGAGAAAGAGAGAGCGCCCACAAGCACAAGAGCACGTGAGCATGAATCCATTGTAGAAATCAGTTTACTGGCTTGTTCTAGAGCATTTATACTCTTGTAGCTTTGCTGCCCTGTCATCCTTCATCTATTAATACTTCTATTTAGCCCAAGCCCATTAACGTAGGAACTGTGCTTTGAGAGACCCTGTGACTATACCTCAGGGCAACTCAAATAATTAATAAATTAATAATCCAAAGAAGGACTGACTTTTTTTTTTTTTTTTTGAGACAGAGTCTCACTTTGTTGCCCTGGCTATAGTGAGTGCCGTGGCATCAACCTAGCTCACAGCAA